>NMRB01000463.1:225437-242593 GCA_002633025.1 Notospermus geniculatus
AAAGGCGTGCTGCCCCTGAGTGCTGGTGATTGATGCCTTATGCGAGGGTCCATGGGTTCGAGTTCGGTAGGAAGCTATGATGTCTTTTACCTTAGAAACCTGTTATTATTTCATTCCTGTTGGTATGGATTGAATGTCCTGGCTATCTTAGATCGAACAGGGGGTCCGTAACTCCCTAGTACAGTATTGTCACATAAAGAAGTCATCTATCATATTGTATTACAGAGAGGAGTTGAAAGAAAAAAAGAAATCTGAAACTAATCGGAAACGGAAGCGGTACTTCTTAATTGGCCTAGCGACTGTCGGCGGCGGGGCATTGATAGGGCTGACTGGTGGATTGGCGGCTCCTCTCCTTGCGGCTGGTGCTGGCGCTATTATAGGTGGCGCTGGGGCAGCAGCACTGGGCACAACAGCTGGCATTGCTATCATCGGTTCACTGTTTGGTGTTGCTGGAGCTGGCCTCACAGGTAGGTGAAGATACCAGCTTAATCTCTCTTCGAAGGCAGCTTTCTTAACCGTTTCATTACTGGCATGTATGGTCACCAGCTTACGGAGGCCCATATTTTCAAAACTGTTTTATTCGCAGGCGCGGATCCAGAAAATTTTAAAATCTAGAAGGCCGTAGACGCGATTTCCTGGCACCTCAGTATCAAAACAGAAGCTTTATTCTTGCATTTTTTGCTTATTGTCGGAAATTATTGAAGAAAAAAAAACAATTGGTAGTGGCGAGCAGGGGGGGTCACGACCCCCAAAACCCCCCCCTCTGGATCCGCGCCTGATTCGTAAACTGTTTTAACATAAATCTGTTCTAACTTAAACCTTCCATTATACAGGACCCGGTGACCGGGTCCCACGTAAATTTCGTGGGGGTTTGGATGACCCGGTGACCGGGTCCCACGTAACGAAAGGGTTAACTCATCTGCCCCAGAGTCCAGCAGACGGTATCTTCTGTCCAAGTTTTCTCACATACTGTGGTATTGATTGAAAATTATTTGAAGAAATATTGTCTAAGTGAAAATTCTGAAGAATGTTTCATCAAATTTTTTCCATTTCTTTTCGAAGGCTTTTAGAAAACTTCAACAGAAGGTACCGTCTGCTCAAACATGGGAGCAGATGAGTTTTAAAGGCACTCCAGTTTCCTCCTGCTACACATTTATTTGCCCGATATTGTCTATCTAGAGCCGATAATGCCGCATTTTTAGGCCTGCTTGGATCTCAACAAGATATTCTTAACTGTTACATGTCTTATCATTTTCTTAGGGCCGTATTTTAGAACCTTCCTTAACATTAAGGTTCACCTTAAATGTATTGTTCTCGATGGTTTTACAATAGACTTAAGCTAGACTTTAACGTTAAGGAACGTTCTAAAATACGACCCTTAATGTTTGTTGGGTTCTCTGTCCAGGATATAAAATGAAGAAGAGAGTTGGTGCTATCGAACAGTTTGAATTCATGCCGATTGCCGAGAGCAGTCAACTTCATATCACAATCGCAATATCAGGCTGGTTAAGCAAAGACGAAGGGGATTTTGCCCTGCCGTGGAAAACCCTCGCTCATTCCAAGGAACAGTATTGTCTCAAATGGGAAGGGAAGTACTTACTGCAGATGGGACAGGCTATCGATTATCTCTTTAATGGTGTGGTGACGGTGGCAGCTCAAGAGGCCCTGAAGTACACAATTCTATCAGGTGAGGTGTATGTAAATGTATTTCACGAAGGGATTTCTTGTTGTGACAGACCGTTGATGATCTAAACAATCAGATTCCAGAAAAGATTCCATTATGCTTGGTCTTTCTATAGATGTGTACCGAAAATTGTGGACCATGTTTACATGAGTGGTGCATCCAACACATGCTGATGCATTGTGATGCTGTGTAAACATGGTCTGCAGTTTATGGTACATAACTATAGTGGTTAGTGAGACGGACTCCTGATCAGAGGGTCCTAATGTAGGTTCAATTCCCAATCCTGACCAACAAAAAAACACGCTAGCTTATGGCCTTGAGCAAGTCACTTTGCCTCACTTGCTTCACCCCACCCAGGTGTAAAAGGGGTACCTGTCTGGTAGTGATGGTCTATGTGAATGTTAGTCCAAGAGCGCTGAAATCGGCTGCCGGGACTGTAATACTCCCCAGGGAGTGGAAAAATGAAATTGGAATGAACAGACCTATAGCTGGCGTAATAATAATGGAAAGCGCAGTCCAACTAGAAATGCACTACGAATGGCATTATTATTAAAAATTGCCCAATACTGACTCATGAATTCATTTTCTAAGGTATCATATCAGCCATCGCCTGGCCTGCTTCCCTCGTCACATTGGCAGGAGTCATTGATAATCCTTGGAGCGTCTGCATACGGCGATCGTCCGAGGCTGGTAAACAGCTGGCAGAGGTTCTTCTCATGCGAGAGCAAGGAAAACGCCCCGTGACGCTGATTGGGTACAGCTTAGGAGCAAGGGTCATCTTCTACTGCCTACAGGAGATGGCAAAACGAAAAGGTTGGTAAAATTTGACAATTTAAAACCTTCTTTTTAGGCATACGCACAATGTTGAAGGTTTGGTAAGTGTGGGCTGGTGTCAGAATGGTGTAGTGGAAATATTGACAGCTGTCACCACTGAGGTTGCAGGGTTGAAGTTGCAGTCGGATCTGTTCATATGATAAAGAGAGTGCCTCTTTTCGGCAATGCAAGTCTTTTGAAAGATTCCTTTGCCATGAGTTACACGTTCGCATTTCTATACAGGTTGTGAGGGCATTATCGAGGACGTCGTCTTGCTCGGGGCGCCTGTCACTGCTGATCCACGTCATTGGGAACCCTTCTCGAGAGTCGTGTCCGGCAATATCATCAATGGCTACTGCCGCGGCGACTGGCTACTGAAGTTCTTGTACCGGACAGCGTCAGCCCAAATCCGGATGGCCGGTTTACAGCCAGTGAAGTGGAACGACAGACGGATGCTCAATATTGACCTCAGTGATCTGGTATTGTTGATTTCATCATTCAGGGTGGGCGGGGCGATGGTTTGCAGATGTAGTGAAAAAGGATTACCCTGTCAAGTTAACAGTGTTGTGCTGGGATATTTTCTGGGCTGTCCTAATCTGTAAACTACGGTGGCCCAAAAGGGACATATATTTTTCATTTTATATTTTTATTTTTTTTCATACGTTTCTCCGTGGAATAAACTTTATTCCGTGGAGTAAACTTATCTCCGTGTTGAGTAAACTTTTCTCTGCGGAAATAACTTTATTCCGTGGAATAAACTTTTCTCCATGTGGAGAATAAACTTCTCCAAGTGGAGAAAACTTTTCTCCGCGGAAATAACTTTATTCCATGGAATAAACTTTTTCTCCACATGGAGAAAACTTTTCTCCGTGGAAATAACTTTATTCCGTGGAATAAACTTTTCTCCACGTGGAGAATACTTTTCTCTGCGGAAATAACTTTATTCCATGGAAGTTTTTTTCTGTGGAGAAAAGTTTACTCCACGTGGAGATAATTTGATTCCACGGAATAAAGTTTATTCCACGGAGAAAAGTACGAAAAAAATAAAAATATAAAATGAAAAATAAATGTCCCTTATGGGCCACTGTAGTAAACACAAATTTCTCTTATATGCGCCAGGCTTTGCATTACAATAGTTTGATGTCTGACTGAGCACGCAACAGACACATTCATGACTCTTCTAATCGATCTTTGAATATTTCAGGTAAGCGGCCACACCGATTATGTTACAAAGATCGATGAGATACTCAAAATTGTTGGTATGAAAACGAAAGAACCACCGCAGCGGGTGACGGCCCTGAAGCTAGCTACAACGCCATCTAGTAACAGCAGCGAGAATTCGACACCAGAGCATACGGCTAGCGCTGACGATGACGTGAAAAAATCAAGTGAAGAAGAATTTGAAGTCCATGTCGATAAAATCAAAGACTCACATTTGAAACGTTTGACCAAAACAAGTGGAATTGCGGAGATCGCAGAAACTGCTCTTGATGCGTTGGCTTTAGCAGACGATGAAGACGATTTGTATATCAATGAAAATCCTGTGGTGGTAAAGTCAAAATTGGCAGATGGCGCCACGAGGGACCAAGATTCGGACATCGAAAGAGATGATTTAAATCGTGAAATCCGTGATGAATCAAAAGACAGTGCGAGTGACCAAAAGGGGGCATCCCTCTCGGCAAAAGAACTAGACGATGATTTAGTCTGTGAAATACAGGATGAATCAAAAGACATTGTGAGTGACCAAAAGGGGGCGTCCCTTTCTGCTAAAGAGGATGATTCCAAACAAATGAACCAATGGGGTGAATGGGAGGTTGACTGGGACGAAGAATTTTTCAGCAATGACCTTGACCCTCCAGATTTAGCGACCTCTGGTCAATGTGCTGATCAAAATTTGCAGGGCATTTTACCTGCTGATAAGACTTGTCTAAACTCTGATTTAATACAAGATTTGCCAGAAGATGGCGTTAGGAATGGTGAGGCCTGCGCCAGTGTTGCTACAAGTGTTTCTGATGTTCCGGTAACGTCTGCTGACCCTGGACACGTAAGTAATCCGTCCCCCTCCTGATTTTCAGAAAAAAATAATGCCAATAGCCTTCTGTGTTAAAGAGTATCATACCACAGGTGTCTGTGACATTGTTCTGACTTCATCACATGTCCACCCTTTCACTGCCACACTTAAATACACGTACCGTATTTTCCTGACTATAGGGCGCACCTGACTATAAGGCGCACCCCCCAATTTCACCCAAAATCTCTGATGAAATCCATACATAAGGCGCACCTCCCTATAAGGCGCAGTCCTGTCAGTGAATGCGTCAGTGCATATTATACACATGCTCAGTGTGCATTGACCCAACAACAGCCAAGACAATTACAGGGTCTGATTGCCTTGTTTGAACCCATTGACATCTGCAATTCTGCTGTTGGTACTGATGGATCTGGTTGTATGATTTCTTAGCTTGTTGTGACAAATTAGGCCTAACTGAAACTTTATCAGTTCACAGTTCACTGCATCATCTGTCAACCAGCACTGTGACAATAACTTTGGCTTGCATGCATCCATGCATGCTTGAATGCTTGGGTTCGTCAGTGTCTTGACACTTCTGATCAAATTGTCAGACTGGATCCGCAGATAAGGCGCACCACCCTATAAGGCGCACCCCCAATTTTAGACCCTTCTTCAAGGAAAAAGGCTGCGCCTTATAGTCCGAAAAATACGGTATATATAAGGTGTTTGGGACTAACCTGGGTAGTAGCAGTTAAGCAACATTAGGGAGGTTTTGCAAGCGCCCAGTTAGGCCCTACGACGACGTTTACACCCAAACAATAGATAAACGTTGTCGTACGGCCTAACCGGGCGCTTGCGAAACCTCCCAATTGTTTCCCATTTGGGCCTACTTCTGGGTGTGAAAGGGTTCATTTGGCCACGAATGCAGTACCCTAGAAACCTCACATTGACTTGAATGTACTTATATGACGTCCGACTTTCTATCCCCATGCCATAGTTAAGGCGCTGCTCCACTTGACAGTTTTCTCGCAGAAGTTGGCTCACAATGGGCAATTCACCATTGTTTGTGTCCTGTCGGCTTACGCTGGGACCAATGACACAAACAACTGCTCGCAGTTGAGTTAACCATTGAGAGCCAACTTCTGCGAAAAAACTGTCAAGCGGAGCAGCGTCTTTAAACAGTATAACCTGCTGAGTCGTTTCATGTGCTGATTTGTTATCTGTTGAAATAGCTTCAATTTGTTCCACAACGGAAAATCATAAAAAACGTGAAGTTATGATTGATGACAGCTGTCGAGCAGTGCATTTATTTCTAGATCGTCGTATTTCTACATGAACATATTGAAAACCTTATACCTGTACACTCGACTCAGCCTACATGTCCTGTAGGATATACAGTAGGAATTGCATGTTCCATTTCGTTACCAGTACTCGTACGTGATCAAGTGTTTGAAACTAACTATATTTTGTGTTCAGTTATAAATTTTTTTGTGAAAAGTCTCACATATGATGTGATAGAATTTCACAGCGGCAGGAGTCGCAAGATTATTGAAATAATTCAACAGACACAAAAAGTTGCATGTCATGAGGGCTGATTTCAGAATTACAAAAACCAGTTTCCATAAAATGGAGAATGGAGTATAAATTTAGCAAAAAAATGCATGTATGGATGTGTTCTAATCTACATATATGATATCAGAAACATGTTTCTGATGATATCTATCTATTCTAATCTAGTCAACAGCATGTGCTCATGGTTCTAACACTGACACGGTGATACTTTCCTTTAAGTCTGTATGTCTCATGGCATTTCCTGACACCAGTGATCGATTTTTAGCTCTTCGGTCCAGTTGTCCACCGGGCAAGTGCTCTTTTGCAATTGGTTGCCCGTGTTGCTTTTTGAGTTGCCCGCAATTGGTTTTTCAATGGAAAAATGATGATTCTTTACTTGTCCGCAGGACAGCCACTTCTGGACTTTTACTTGTCCGTATCAAAATTCACTTGCCCCAGGCAACGGGACAAGTGCTGAAACTGAACACTGAACACCGTCAAGATCATGAAGATAACTGACAACTATTTCAAGGCACTTGCCATAAGTGGTGTCCTATGTTTGGAGCATTATTCTAGCTGTGATACATCCTGAGAATCTCAGGTCATTTACGGTCGTACCCTCCCTCAATGCCCTGAGGACATCCACCCTGTTTCGGTGGGGAAGACGGACATTCCCCCATGTGTACTCGCCAATTGGTAATTCACCAACAAACCATGCAAAGCAGTGGGGAAATGCCACTTGATGTAATGGACAAATATCGCGCCTAGTGCTACAACGTCTGCACATACATCTGGTATTACGAGTTACCGGATACCAGGTTCCTAGCATTGTATCTCATTCCATAATTTATGCACGCTGCCGAATGACAGCTGCCCCCAACACATGAACTGGATCATACCTTCGTGTTCTGATCCCATCAGTACGTCCTCGTTGACAAGATAATCCGTGAGAATCATGTTGACGCGAAGTTAATTCAGGAACAATCAGAAACTCAGCGAGTTTGTCAGCGACTCGAGAAATTTTCACAGCTACCATATTTGGGATATGACCAAGACGGGATAGAAGCTTCACTCTGATTGGCTGGATTCGGCGGAGTCGAGTGCTCCGCTGGTTCCCCACTAAAAAGGCATGGATGTCGCCAGGGTCTGAACCAAGCGCGAGTTGGGGAGCCGGTTGTGAAGACCCTGGGTGCGAGGATGGCTGTGATACTGCTCGATACTCGTTTATTCACCACTGCTGGGCATCTGTGGCTCAATCTTGTGAGTGACAGGTACTCAACGGACGACGATAGCCCATGTTTGGATCACACTGCTTTTAGTCCTGATACCGGCCGGCACTCTATCTCTTGCCATTGTAGTTATCTAGATGCAGACTTGTGTTCTCACAAAACAGGGTTAAAGACAGTTCCTCCGTCATATCTTTTTGTATTAAAGGGAGGCAATACAGCCGAGTGAAGGTGGGCTGAATCTCGGGATGGAATGCGTGCTGCCACCTGGCTTGATTTTCTAAATGGTGGCATTAAGAATTTGGGACCTTATTCACTCATCACAGAACCTTCATAAATTTACGGGTTTGCAAGTCTTTGTCAGGCTGATAGTGAACAATAGATTGTTCGCAAATGGAATAGTTTACGCACTCCCGTAAGTTACAAGAGCTTCGTGAATAAGGTCCCTGCATTTTCCTACACTACCCAAGTCAAGGTTGAGTTTGTCAGAAGTATTTGAAGAAGCAAAAAAAAAGTAATGGTGAAGAGCTTCAATAAGACTGCGATCAGAGTCTACCTCAACCTGTTCCTATGTGTACACTTAATGTCCAATTTTTTGACCAAATAGACTGTACATATACATGTAATGTACAAGTAATTGAGGTCATAAACGACAGCTGCTTGATGTTGACATATCCCTCCCAATATCTCTGTTCTCGTCTTCCTGAGTCCAAGAAGGGCTCGTACCTCCTTTAAAAAGTTTTTGACGTGTTTGAATGCACTTTGACTTGATAAGATTTTCATATTAACCTTTCCATTTGAGGAGCAAGGTCATATTGTTATGTATAATATTATTGAAAATAAAGGTTATCTTGTGCTTACTAAATTCGCAAGGAGTATTCAGTGCTGTTACTTTGTGCTGTGTGTATTAGAAACAAGTGAAGTATAAGACACGATCAACAGAGTAAGATTTATTGTATAGGTAGTTATATACACCAAAATGGAAGTGCATCTTGATGCAAATGCACCCAACGTAAATCGGGAAAACACATCAGTTTATCCCCTTTGAATTTCACCTGCACTGCTCGTAAACATGCACTGCAGAAATGTCCTCAATTGTTTCCACACAATTTGCCTGAAATGCTATAAAAGTGCTTCTTCATTTCTGAGGAACTCTCCAATGTCTGCTTGATGAAATGTGACTATCGTCATCGGATCTGCTCGCCGGCATTCTTGTGTTGACTTCGCAGCTACTCCAAATCCCTAGAAAAAGAACCGAAGAAATGTTTATAGCATACTGAACAACTTCTTATTAAAGTTTAAAAGTTAAAGTTTGGGTTTATAGTCTGATATCAACTACGGTAGAGGTTCTCAGCCGACTTTACACTTTAACCCCAGTCTGTCCTGAAACCTTTCAGTAGAACTCAGATGAGCTGCTCATTCATCGCTACAATCTGAGCATTTCCAACCGGTACCCATTTATACACCTGGGTGGAGAGAGGCCAGTGAGGCAAAGAGACTTGCCCAAAGTCTCACGCCCAGTGGGATTCGAACCCGGTACCGCTGATCGCTAGTCGGAGACCCGAACCACTACACCACCGGGCTCCTTATTGGTCTGACTGGGAATCAAAACCGGAACCTCAGAATAGACGATATCACTCCAAAAGAGCGCAGCACCTTACGGGGTCAGCGCCATGACGTCCCGCACGTCATTTCATGATGTCTTGAGGTGAGACGAAAAAATCAGATTGTGTCACGTCATGATCGCTGAAACAACCGGACTTTTTTTCGAGTCGCGTCATGGCATTCAGAAATGACGTACAGGACGTCATGACGCTACCCCGTAAGGTGCTGCACTCTTGGAGTGATAGGGTCTATTGATAGGTGCCATTGTCTCCACTGCGTCACTCTGACAGCTCCACTGTACTCACCAAGGGAAGATCATTCATCGAGTACACAACCACCCCTTGATATTGGTTTGTATTCTCTGTTATACGACCGAGTCCCGATTTCATCACATGGTGTCCGTACAGAAACTGCTGTTCTGCACTTGGCTTCACCCAGACTTTGAACTGTAAGGGAAGGATAGAAAGCCAGTGTAACTCACTTTGTGCCTGGTTTAAGGTGATAATTTCTGTGGTTTCTTAAAGCCACGACCTTAGTGCAATATCCAGGACTAACATGACTAATACCTAGAAAGTTACAATGTATTTTTAGGCCTATAAAAAAATACTTTCGTCATTTACCAGGGCCGTATTTAAAGGGGGGGGGGCGAGGGGGGCAGTTGCCCCCCTGAGCCAACCAAAAAAACGTGATTTTCATGCGGATTTTGGGCAAAAAACGGCAAAAAGAGGTCTTCTGCCCCCCTGAGAGGCTTCTGCCCCCCTGGACCAAAAAGTTAAATACGGCCCTGTTTACATTGTATGATAGGCCTACATAACTAAGTTTTCATCTTAACCCTAGCCTTGGAGGAAATTCCTCCAAGCCCTAGCCTACCGGTATGTATAGGCCTAGGCCTAAATATTTGGCGACTAGGACTGAGTTACGGTAACTCATAAAAAATTATTTTTCAACTAATAAAATTTGTGTTTCTATCCACTACAACTGTTGTTATACTTTTTGGCCAATCGGCTTCCCACCGCCCACTTTCGTAAGATCTCACATGTCTCAGTCAGGAACATTCGTACTGTATACCGCCGGTACTACTACAACGCCCCACCACGGTTAAGACAGGTACGACACACGTGCTAATGGTACATCTTGATGGCTCACTACAGTGACGTATACTGAACACCACCGCCTGGCTACTTCCCCAGATGAGAGTTCCCTAACTGAGAGATTTCCCTAAACGAGAGTACTCCTTGCGCGCGCTAGGTGGTTCTCGATCATGCTGCACATGTACATTTTGTACATATTATTGTACAGACATGCAGAGGTCATATACAATGTATACGCTTACCTGGTACCTGGACGTTCCAAACTGATAAATGAAGAGAAATGCGATATTGACGACAACAACATACGCTGAGAATGAAATAGCAAAGTATTCGATTGATGGTCTAGATACTTTTGAAGAGATAATATACATAACAACGACGCCAAAACCGATTAGAAAACTCTGTAAACTGTCCCGAGCATTCGCCGAGATCGCCATTTTGACTCTTTTCTGATTCCTTTGACCACCGTCAGATGTCGCCTCGCGAGTTTCATTACGCGACATCTTACGGTGGCCAGAGAAACTAGAAAGTGATGACGTCACACCCGCAATCATGGCGGACGACGTCGTCGGTGATGAGCAGAAGGAGAGAAAAAAAACTCGTCAAAGTAACCCAAATCAAAGTAATAAGTGTGAAAATCGTATTTGTGTTGATATTAGAATGCCGTAGAATCCATTTCGATCAGTTGTCATGTTTTTCTTTATCGTAGTTCGTCACATTTCTGGACCATCTTGAAGTGACAAGTGCGTGTCCGGAACTCTTCATTCCAGTTCCGATTGGCGCGAGGTTTATCAGCGATAGCTCCGCAACGCCTGGCCCGATTTTGATGAATTATACATCAATCGACTTGTCTTTCTTTGCGGTATCTTATAATCCAAGTTTCATCGCGATATTCCCACTATTTCTCGATATTTTGACCCCTGTACATTTGCACGCGAGGTTGTGTACAAAGTGTAGTTCCGCGATTTGGCCGCTACGAGCGCTGTGTTTTGCGAGGTCGCGTCGATTTTTCGTAGGGGTGGGCAGCTGCTCCTGCGTTCACGTGTTCAGCGGAGTTTTTCCCTGTGAGTTTATGAGCTAGAAATATGGATGTTTTCCGTTGCTATATTTGACTAAATGTAATTTTATTCATCTGACGGACAATAAATCTCTGTTAGCATGGAATAAACCGAGGTCAGATGCGAACTGTCTGAGAGGCTTCTCTCCCCCGAACAAATAGTCCGATCTGACGTTCCTCGTGTGGCGCTGGCGATGACGTCATTTCAATGGAGGCAGCCGATCGGCGAAAATGACATTTTGGTCAATTTCAACGACTTAACTGCAATAAAGTCCGATGAAACTTGGATTATAAGATACCGNTCGTTCTGTTGTTTTTGTTGAGATCGAGACGTTTGTTTCCGTTGGATCTGAAACCATATGAATGCCTTGTCTGTAATATACTCCTACTACACTGACCTCACAGATGGCGCTACGAACGCCTGTGTCCCTGGTCAGAAGTGGCACACAATGGAAATCCTATTGTATACTAGGTCCCCCCCCCCCATAGATCGTTTTCACGACGTAACTCCGACAGTGTCCGCCATGATGATGTTGCGCGTTTTGCCCACCAGCAGCCAATGCATTTTGCGTTTCTGCTGGTGGGCAAAACGTGTAACGTCATCATGGCGGACACTGTCGGAGTTACGTCGTGAAAACGATCTATAGGCCTACTTACTAGCCTAGGCCTAGGCCTCATTGATTACAATCGTAACAATGCGGCTTAGCCTATTATTATTCCGTCATCAATCGATGACCAGCGCATTTGTAAAGACGTTCCGAGTAGGTTCCCTGACCCTGGGCAACTCAAACAACGCAACCGCAACCCTGCAGCAAACACATAGCCTAGGCCTAGGCCTAGGCCTGTTTGAGGCTTTCAAAATTTGTTTACGGTATCTGAAGACCTCAATTTTCATTCCTTTTTTCAGGTGTGGATGATGTCAGTGAAGATGCCGTCCAACATGTACCAAGACCTCTTTCTGAGCAGATGACAGATGCGGGACAGTTTGGATATGCTGCTCTCTGTGCTGTATGCTTGTACCAGCTCTATCAAAAACCTTGTCATAAGTAAGAAAGCTTTTTGTCTCCCATCTCAATTCATGGCAGTTAAATGTAGAAAGAGGAAATGGTGCCACTGTTATGACTGTTGCTCTTGCCAATGCTGTCTTCCCAACATTCACTGAAATGTAGTGTTCTATAATACTAAGTTCACCCTGGCTTTCAAGATACAGAATAGCACAAAATTTACACACAAAATGATAATAAGCAAGAAGTCAATCTCCAGAATTCACGAATTTTCGACCCCAACCAGGGTCTTTTTCAAGTGGAACTTTACAATCTGAAACTCTAGAAAAGACTTCTTGCTTATTTTCACCCTGGCTTTGAGGCAACCTTATCAGCCCTTCTTTCATTTATTGCACCCCTTTCCACAAAATGTAAAAAACATCACCTCCGAAATTGATGACCCATTCTTCTTGCAGTGACATAACTTTGATTTGCTTTTAATGCATGGTTGCCTGGAAATCCCTCACTACATGACTATGTTTACTGATAAGACTGTAGACCCCCTTAAAGCGAATGGCTCGCGGGGTTTGTTGTGGCGCCATGACAGTTGGTCATTGATATCAAGCACCATTTTGAGAAAAAGGCAAAAGAAGGATTTTAGTTTAAGGGGAAATGCATTAGACAGCCAAACTTCGGAGGCGCATTCTGCAAAATCTGCCGCTTCAAAATCAATGGGAATAGTACAAAATGTACATCTTGACCTACTGAATTTGAAAACGTCATTAACCCATTTTAACAAATTTTTAATGGAACCTCGTCCCCAGTGTTTACATGCGCATATTTGCACAGTGTTGCATATGGCTGGAGCACGGCTTTACCTGGAGGCTAGATTCACTCTCTATGGAAGGTACCACCAAAAATGTAAACAAACCCCACGAGCCATTCGCTTTAAATCTACAAAATTGCTATTCCTGTAGTGTAGGCCTGCCATATTGCAGTAACCTGATTTTACTCCTCATCTATTTTGTTGTGTCTTCAGGGACTTCAACTTGCGGTGTATCAAAACTATCCTAGCCCACCTTCAACAACCCAAACAGGTAAATACTGGGTAATGCCACGTGTTGATAGGCCTGGTTGCATAGTTAGGCATACTGCTTGAGAGAAGATAGGGTGTGGACTCCAGCCACCATCTCAAGAAAGAAGAAAAATCAGTGATTGTTACCAGTTGCTGGACTTGAATGAGGAATCGGAGGAACTACATGTAGTTCGTGACGTGGCGCTGAAGAACAACTCAGTTAAAACTATGACGCCGAAAGTCAAGCCAACGTTATTTGCCATTTAATTCTGAAACTACACCCTACTTCTAGCCCTAATTTTTCCTGAAGTTGATTGAATTTCGAATTTTACATGTTCATCATCAAGTAAAGGACTGACTCAATATATCTGAATGTTTTCAAACAAAAATTCAAGCGGGAACATGTTGAATTTCATCGATGAAATTGATGAATTGATGAAATCGAAATTGAAATTGAAATTGATGAATTGATGAAATCGATGAAATTGATGACTATTTTAGCGTAAATAGGCCTAACAGACCGAAGAGCAACGTCATTGATTCTGAATGACGTATCGCACATAACGTCACGAACGATGCGCGACGTCAGTGACGTTTTCAATGTCCCATCGCATGCGCTTTTGTGTTAAAACTGAGTTGTTCCCCAGCGCCTCCTTTGGGCACGCCGGTTCCTCATTGGTTAAATAACGAGTAATCTCCTTTTGCAGGTTGAGACTTCCATCCTTGCTATTGTTGCTGGACATGGTGGCGACAGTTCCGAACCATTCGTTAATGTTCTTTGTGGTGAAGATGTTGTTGAGGAAAACCCAATGTGTATCATACAGGACATGATGGCTGTTGTGTTGAATAATGGTATGATAATGGTGGACATGTAAATGTATGGTGCAACTTGTTTTGATGGACACCTCTCTTTAAAGAACACCCAAAATTTCAGTCCAGAATTCATAATGACGTACCATCCCATTAGCTTTACATGTGCAACAATGGCGGCAGTTTTTCATTTTTTTCACAAAGTCGTCTTGAGTTGAGAATTCCCGAAAAAATGTCTACAATACATACCAGTACTTGCATTTGGCATTTCGTGGCACAATCAGTGAATTCATGCACTGCTTCTGTCTCATAAAGTCAATTATGTCAAAACAATACCAAAACAATAGTTCTCTTTTTGAAGGTTACTATGATGCCCGTATGCGTGTGCTTATCAAACACATCGCATTCCTATTGAGGGTGAACTGGGACGAGGTTGAGGCTTACGAGGAACTTGTCGTCCAGCAACTGCAGGAGGAATCTCATTCAGCTACAGAGTAAGTCTCGTACCGGTAATGTCTCCATCTCTTTATCTATCAGTCTTCAGAAATAATGTGGACCCTGACGTTGTCAATAAAAGTACATGTGCCCATTTTGCAAAAACTATGTTTATCTCTTTTCCTGGCTTGCTACCTTCCCAAGTGTAAAGATCAAGCCACCACTGCATAAAATCGTCCCATAAACCGACCCTAAGGCCATTCAACATAAATTACTTGTTTATCATCATTCAACCTTATGATATTGGGGAGGGAGGGCCTTTGATATTTGATATCTTGTATTGGTGACAATGTTTGATCGGGAGGGCCTTTGATATTTGATATTTTGAGAGTGTACTGCTTCAAAAATTTCATACAGAAATGGATTACATGCAAGACAAGCCAGTTTTTTGTCTCGCCAGTAATAGGATCCTCCGTGGCGCAATGGATATCAATTATGAAAAGCCCATCAGGTCTGGGAAAATCAGGTCAGGAGGTTGTTTGAGACAATAACAAAAATTAAAGGTGAAGCAGAGAGGGCAAGAATTTGGAGCGGACGGTACCTTGATATTTGATATATCAAATATCAAAATAATCGGCACGGGAGCTAAATGTTGGGACGGGCGGTGATGATAAACAAGTAATTTATGTTGAATGGCCTAATTCTTTATTCCATAATATTTTATGCACTTTGCCTGCTCCTCAAAGCAGCAAGGAATATACCAGGTCATTTCTTCTTTGACTATTTTCATGTAATAATTTTCATCCTCTAAATTTATCTTCTCGTGATCTAACAAATGAAGTCATTTTTTCTTGGCATGGTTATTGATTTGATAGCTTCTGCCTCAGTATTGCTATTTTCAGGCTTATGTATTCTGCTTTGCATATGATAAGAATCCAACTTACCTCGACGCGAGTCCATGTCATAAAAATTTTCTAAGTTCAAATAATTCCGTAATATAGAGGGGTAGCAGAATGGTAAATGGAATAGCTTGTATTATACCTAAGCTGTTCCATCTACCATTATGCTACCCCTACTATATTACGATATTTCTAGAACTTACGAAATTTTTATGACCTGGACTCGCGTCGAGGTAAGTTGGAATTCGCTCGTATTATCTTCAAAAGTCACTTTCTGTCTCTATAAATCTAAGTTTTTTGACTGGTCACTTTCTAGGTTATTATGTATATTACTGTAAAGCAGGAAAATTTCACGTGCAGGAAATTTTCGCGAGAGTGTATGAGTCGCAAAAATTTCCTGTCGTGAATATGACTACACACAAGTGATAAATACGGTCCGTGAAAAAAAACGAAAAAATGGCAGAGGCTCGCGAAAATATCCTGCCGCAAATATGTCAATAATTCTTGATTCGCGAAAATTTCCAGCCGCGAAATTATCTTGCTTTACAGTATGTTAGTGCATTAGTCAGTCTTTGCTGTGTTTAACTCTAAATAGCAACATGTACAACACTACAAATTGAAAACAGGTGATAAATTGATCAGCAAGGTGTGGGGGTCCAACTTCTTGATCAGAAGACACCCCACCCAAACAAATGCCTAATTCCCAACCATATATGATGGATTGGAGCCCTGGTTGTCATAGATCAGACTGGGACTCCTAGCTCCCTATATCATCATCAAGTAAAGTACCACCGTTTGTGTTACAGAGAGGAGTTGAAAGAAAAAAAGAAATCGGAAACTAATCGGAAACGGAAGCGGTACTTCTTAATTGGCCTAGCGACTGTTGGCGGCGGGGCATTGATAGGGCTGACTGGTGGATTGGCGGCTCCTCTCCTTGCGGCTGGTGCTGGCGCTATTATAGGTGGCGCTGGGGCAGCAGCACTGGGCACAACAGCTGGCATTGCTATCATCGGTTCACTGTTTGGTGTTGCTGGAGCTGGCCTCACAGGTAGGTGAAGACACCAGCTTACTCTCTTCGAAGGCAGCTTTCTTAATTCATCTGCCCCGAGTCCTAGTGTTTCAGCTAAAGCGTTTCAGCAGGGCGCGGCGCCCTGCCTCGCCCAGGGGGCGCCCTGCTGCCCTTTTTATGCCCTCAAAAACGCCCTGCCCTTTTTCAAAAAACAAAAAAAATTTTTTTTTTTTTTTTTTTAACAGGAAGAGGCAGGTGGTCTGACACCTAATTAATGGCTTGAAAGTGGCTTTAAAAGCACCATTAGCTTTAAAAAGTCCCTGTTTTTATCCAAAATCAGTAAAATTTTCTGCCCTTTTTTGGAGTCACTGCCCTTTTTTGGGAGTCACTGCCCTGCCCTTTTCAAATCCTGGCTGAAACACTAAGTCCAGCAGACGGTATCTTCTGTCCAAGTTTTCTCACATACTGTGGTATTGGTTGAAAATTATTTGAAGAAATGTTGTCCAAGTGAACCTTCTGAAGAATGTTTCGTCAAATTTTTTCCATTTCTTTTCGAAGGCTTTTAGAAAACTTCAACAGAAGGTACCGTCTGCTCAAACATGGGAGCAGATGAGTTTTAAAGGCACTCCGGTTTCCTCCTGCTATACATTTATTTGCCCAGTATTATCTATCTAGACCTATGCTGTATTTTAGGCCTGCTTGGATCTCAACTTGATATTCCTAACTGTTACATGTCTTATAATTTTCTTAATGTTTGTTGGGTTCTCTGTCCAGGGTATAAAATGAAGAAGAGAGTTGGTGCTATCGAACAGTTTGAATTCATGCCGATTGCCGAGAGCAGTCAACTTCATATCACAATCGCAATATCAGGCTGGTTAAGCAAAGACGAAGGGGATTTTGCCCTGCC
>NMRB01000463.1:255899-271416 GCA_002633025.1 Notospermus geniculatus
ATACCACCAATGGCATCGGATTTCTGCCCGAGTTAACCATTTCCGCACCACTGCAGATTGCTTTACCTTTTACATCAAGCGCTCTGCACCACGTCAGAGTTGGCTCTCAATGAGCAATTCACCGATGTTGGTTTCTTTACCGCTTTACGCAGAGACCAAGGCCCGTATGCACCAAAGTGGTTTAAAATTTGGCTTAAACCTAGACTTACTATTCATGGATTAAGCGTGGATTAAATCATCCGAACTTGAACCTGCACCAACCTAGTTAAACCACAGATTGAGTTATCCATGGTTCATCCATGGTTGAACCAATTTCATAACATAAATGGCTATAACCAATGGATTAGGTCACACCCTGTGAACACGATCTCATTGTATATGCTCTGGCAAAAATGACTTAATCCAAGTTTAATCTACCCCTCTGTCGAGCAATTGCTTGGGACACCTATTTCACTATCCCGCTGACTGTAATCTGGTGAACACCTGCAAGATTACAATCTGTCATTGGAAATGACCTGTGGCGTAAAATCGTAGCGCGAGTAAAAGCCTGTTAATTGGTGAAACAGCAGAGTTCCTGTTGGAGTTGGGTGTAATCTCTTATTCCATCTAATCCAAAATTAGCAAAACGTTCTCGTTGGTGAAGCGGTATCTTTTGTGGAAATCACCATGTCTAAACTCCTCCATCGGATTGCTTCTATCTCAAATCAGCCGTTCTGGCCGTTGAAAATTGTCAAAGCGTTGATCCAGTCCATCTTGTCACTTCAGTCACTTCTTCAAAAATGTCGTAATCCAAGTTTAAACCTACCCCTTGGCTGGTTTAGAATAATCTGTGGTTTAAACACCGGATAAAAGTTAATCCTTGTTGGTGCAGGCCGATTAATTTTTTAAACCATACTTAAACCTAGTTTAAGCCTAATCTGAGGTTTATCCACGTTGGTGCATACGGGCCCAAATGTTGGTTTCTTTAACGCTTTACGCACAGGCCAAATGTTGGTTTCTTTACCACTTTACGCAGAGACCAAATGTCGGTTTCTTTACCGCTTTACGCAGAGACCTAATGTTGGTTTCTTTACCGCTTTACGCAGAGATCAAATGTTAGTTTCTTTACCACTTGACGCAGAGGCCAAATGTTGGTTTCTTTACCGCTTTACGCAGAGACCAAAGACATGAACATTCCCTACAGTTTTCTTTGGTTGAGTTGCACATAGGAGAGTCAACTCACTCAAGAAAACTTGACAGTTTCTCGGTACTAGACCCGACTCCAGCTATTTCAAGTTTCGTTCAACACGTGGGTCTGTTCCACACCGACGCAGGGAGTTTGAATTTTTCTCGTTTTGATCTAATTTTGTTCTTGCTCGCTGATTTCTAGTTACAAGAAGCCTGCAGTCACCAGATGGCTGTGACAGGTTCAAAATGCACTTGTCACATCTCAGACAAAATAGTTCCTTTCTTCTTCATTAATGTCTGGATTAAAGGACGATATTCAGTGTTCATTTCAAATATTAATTGACTCCATCGATTTCATTCTTGGCTTTGTGATATTCTACAGCATTCTCCAGCCAAGATCTGTTGGAAAAGTCCAATCTCCAAAATTGCTTGCAGTGCCTTATTTTTAACGTCTAACTCTGCAGATTTTTTACCAATAGGAAGGTAGTAATCATTTTTCTGCTGTCTTGGTGCACCACATCAGCACGGCATTAAAGACCCCTTAAATTCTGTTCGATACATCCGCTGTTTTTGATATGTTGACTTGTACTTTAATAAGATTCGCACCACATGCCCCCGTGAACCATGTGATATGATGTGCAAAACATAAAGACAAATGTAGAAGAATTGTATAAATTACAGTGTCAAGGAAAGTGCATAGGGCCTTACTCGGTTTTATTTGCATACCCGATATAACTATTCCTAACCAATTTCATGATAAACTAGGCCTAAATGCCGTCATGTTTCTGTTGTTATCGTTCATCCACCCCAGCAACTCGACATGAAAGACCCCTTTCAAATATTCAATTTGTCATATCTCCTGTGCAGGTGGTATATAAAGAGACAATGCTTATTGCGACCCTATCGGAAATTGCTCTTCCCGCGGACTTCCTGAAGCGATTGCACCTTTGGCAATCTTGCTAAAAGCTAGCGGAACAGACAATCTCGGTCTAACGTGCGCTATTTGAACTGCCGATATATAATTGCACTTGAAATATAAGATGTCGTCACGGGTGTCATTTCAAAATGAAACGTGCCATAAACACTGCCTAGATCAGAATCTACTTCGATGACTGAAACCTTTCACTGCACCGATGTCGGAAATAAATGTCAAAAATGTTGAAATGCACCTAAAACCCATCACGTAGCAACCCTTTTGCTCCGGGGGACCCCAGGGACTAATTACGTTGTCGGCGAATGGACCCGATGTACTATGTACATTGTGTGATGTTTTTTTGTAGTTCGTATTGCTTCCGCTAGGTGGCTTCCTCTACGTCGGCCGTCAAAATACCGGTACGAGGTCGCATTGCGTGCCCCTTTAAACCTTTCACTGCACCGATGTCGGCAATAAAATGTGAAAAATTTTGAAATGCACCTAAAACCCTCACGAAGCTACACTGTAGCTTTTTGGTCCGGGGAGGCGGCATCTTTGTGGCAGAAATATGCACGAAAACCACCGTCGGTGAGGACTGGCGGGAAGGGGGTGCCCATTCTATCACCATCCTAGACACGGTCCTGTTGCCATTTTTGGCAGTTAAATGGTTAAGACATTCAACAGATTAAACCCCGCGGAAAAAGAGGAGAAAACAAAATGATTAGCGAAAATCAAAATGTTTGTAGGGGGATCAGGGAAGGAGGTCTTCTGATTCCTCTCCTCCCGGTCGTAATTTGTCAATCCAATTCCTTCCCTCATTTGTCATATCTTCGATCTCTTGCCGGCGTTACTCCGTAATCGCATCACAGCGCGAACCCAGGCGTGTAACGCAAGCAAAGTCGCCAATTCATATTCCTCTGGCGGAGCTTTGAACTTGAGAAGATCGCCTCAAGACCGAAGATAGCACTTGGATAATGACGCAGGAAAAAACGTTTAGCTGAGAAGTGATTTTTAGAATGTTTGGGAGAGGCTTGCGAAATGCGCAGTGCTGTACACATCACTGATGTGCATGGTGTGTGGATGGCTTGTTTGAGCCAGAAAAGCCATATCTTAGTCGAATAATTGCAGGTTGTGTGGATGGATTGTTTATTTTAGTCGAATTGCAGGTTGTGCCCGAAACCCCTTATTTTAGTTAAATTGCGGTTGTGTGGATCGGTAAGGTTTGTACCCAGAACTCCTTATTTTCCAAATTTGTTTAGCGCGACGCGTACAGCCTTTGAATGGATCTGTCGCTTTCGCAATGTATTGACTTTCCTCTTGAGAAGTTTAATGAGAATTATACACGAAAAATGTCGTAAGCCTATCCTGAGACATCCGTCCTGTAGCAATTTGAAGATTTATGTCAATATAGTCTGCGAAGCAGACTTCTTGAAGAAGTGGGATGCACTTGAAGAAGTGGGATTTTCCTAAATAGTCCAATGAGGCCTGGCTCAGGCGCGGGTCCAGAAGGGGGCCGACCGGGCCGCGCCCCCGCCCCCTATTTTTGGAAGACCAACAAAAAATGAGTTAATTCATGAAGCCATGAGGGGTAGCCCTGCGATAACTCCGAAAAAATGAGCAAATAGATGAGGAAATCTTGAGCCCCAGATGCTTGGAAATCGTACATGTATCTATTAAGTGCATCTAGAATTCAAAATTTTCTGGGCTTTGCGCCTTCAGCGCTCGCCTTGCGACTCCGTCGGCCGCTCCCCCCCCCCCCATTCCTAAATCCTGGTTCCGCCCCTGTGGCTTATACCAGACACCACACATACAGGTTCATGTTTGCGAAATTGGAAAACGTATCTTGTCAGCCTTGTCGCGGATATAAAATTCGCCGAGATGAGTTTCAGTTCACAGAAATGGCTGGCAGAGATGATCCTATTGAGGTTTCCGTATGTGCTGCATGCTTTAGTCACGTCGTAAGCGGAAAAACTGTTGATTTGATTAAAATACATCAGTGGGGAATGAACATGACACATGGTAACTACAGATGCCAATAGTCGAGAGCAAGTTGTAATGATTGAAAACGAAGTGTAGTTTTCCCGGAGTCAGTTTTTAAAACCATCTCGTTAATTGACGTGCTGTCTGTCAGGTTTCATTACAATTTATTCAATAATCGAGATTGCTGGTACAACTGCTCTATCCCTGCGGTACCAGCGATTGGGCTAAAGCGTAAAATCCTGATCTCTCTTCAGTGTGATAGGACAACCTGCCAAACGTTCTTTCCAGCAAGGAGGGTGTCGCTGGCCAGAGTGTTAAAGCTGAACTAGCTCGATAAAAGAGGCCGATGAGTTGTAAAAAAACGGTTGCGCCATCGCACGGCCAAATGCTTAGGTAAACTGTCGCATCCGCCATGTTATAATGACCGTCCGCCATGTTCTGAACGCGGGCTAGTTCAACTTTTTTAAGTATACACTCAAGACAGTGAAAATTATAAGAGTTTGAATAGGCCTACTGGATAGTTCCCCCAATACCGTCCAGTATACAAATCTATAATTATCATACTGAGGTAGCGGACAAGGGCGTATTTTCCATGTCCATGCTCTTCATTCGTCAATAATGATTTGATCAGTTGCACCCGTGTGAACTTGGCCAGGAATCCGCATCCTCCCACAGCAGTGGTTTTTACCTCGCTCCTCTTCATCCGCTCACACAAACCCCTGCTGAAATACAACGGCCAGTGAATCTGATGTGGCTGTTCCATACTCCAGTTGCACTCCCTGTAGTTTAAAGATGCCTGGAGAAGTACAAATTTCGTGGTTTTACCCAGTTTGATTTTAAAGTTTTATCCTTTACAAATCACTTACATCTTTCCAAAATTGACTGAATTTTATCACAGAGGTTCTTCCTGTGTATAGGAAAGATTCTTATTATTTTTGATTGTTATTATGAGTCATAATTATTTAATACTGACACCCTGAAAATGCTGCATTCTGATTGGGCAATGGTTTTCTGACCGCCTCTGCNGATTTTGTTTACATTTGTCTGGTGTTTGTAAACACAAAATTCAGCCAATCAAAATGCACGAAAATTTCTTTGTTGACATTCTGTAGAAGTTTGTTTACATTTTTTGCTGAAAATTCGTCCCCTTTCTAATTCTATTTCTAAATCAAATTTTTTCGCTTTCGATTCGCTTTAAAAGGGTTCGAGTGAAACGGCTAATTTCATTGGTTGGTGCCGTATTGAATCTCGGCACTGGCCAATCAGAACGCTGAATGCATTCTTCTTATGCGGATGAGCAGTCGGCAAGATTCATGCAATTCATGTGCTCTTTTGGTGGCTTTTTCTTTAGATTCTATGGACGATGTGTACGGTCAGAGGCGTACACATGTTTCGAAGGAAATCGCAAACCAGTCGTACCGGTGTAAAGTTTTTCAGTGTTTCAGTGTTCCCCCTATTGTTCTGGAGACACTGGCAGATAGATCGACACGTTTCTCTCTGTGTCCTCCATTGTCGAGTCGCGGCTTATTCCGTCAGACAATAGCAGGGGAACACTCGCAGATGGGGAACGCTCAAAAACGTTACACCGGCAACCACAGAGTTCCACTTAATATTCATCGACTGTGGTGTAAAGGAAAATTCAGGAATAGGGGTCACTGCGCGGAGACGCTGGTCAATGGACCAGATTGGGGGCGATACTAGGGCATTGTAAATTTTCATCTCATGCATTCCTGATTTTGGGGTGCACGAACGTATTCAGAGCAGGAATGATTCCTTAAGGCATCCTTTACATAGAACTATACGGTATACGAATACTGCGGTTAACAATGGCTTCACGGTCGTGAATCCACTTGAAGCCTTTGTTAAATGGCGTTTTCGTATACCGTATACTTCTATGTAAGGGAAGCCTTAGGCCTACTGCTATAAGAGCCTGAGATTCAGGTCATTTCACTCGGCTCTATCGCCCATTGTTACAACAGAAGGCGCTCACCTCGCACCAGTCTGTTACGCCGTGCTCACAGGATTGTGGGTAATCAAGATGGCGTCGGGTGAACTACTTTCTTGGCTGATCATGTGATCCCTCGATCCCTGTAGTTTCTAGGATCAAAATACCTATAAACCTCGCTTATTATGAGATTTGTTACTTGCTATAAAATTATTCACAAAAAATCTGTAAATATTTTTGCATTAAATAAAGGAATGTTACGCGAATAACTTGGATTTATTTTTCGACCAAGATTCCTACGCAGTGATGAGCCCGATGTGATGCGTTCCACGGCTACACAGGTCTCGCGCAGTGCAGCCTGTTTGGACACAATGCTCTATCGCCTCCTTTGAAAAACAGGAAGTCAATTTCCAGAATCTTAGCAAATTTTCGACCCCAAGCGGGGTCTTCTTCAGGCTGGCACTTTCAAGTCGAGTTACCAGAAGTACGTGTACACTTTACACTTCTGGTAGCTCGACTTGAAAGCGCCAGCCTGAAGTAGACCCCGGTTGGGGTCGAAATTTTGCTAAGATTCTGGAAATTGACTTCCTGTTTATCATCATTTTGTGTGTCAATTTTTGTGCTTTCTCTTTCTTTGGCCTCCTTTGAAAAGATACGATGGAAGAATTATCTTGAAGACCCTGCGTTGAGCTGATGAATCTTAAGGGTTCCTCCAGAACAAACAGCTTCTCACAAGCACCCCTTTCGATTAACGTGCCCGCTTCTCGTCAGGAGGCAAGAGGTGATGTACCGTTCATTAGCCTATCTTCTTCAGATGAGTTATCGTTCAGCGCCAGCACATTTCACACATCAATTTGTCGCTAGTGATAAAGGAGAAGAAAGATTCTTGACAATTCCTGATATCAGGGAAGACCCAGAAAGGTCTCGAGGCCGTGTTATCAATGCCATCATCAAGCTTCGGGAAGCAATATTGTTGAATAGGGATAAACCCTCGGGCACGATCCTCGGTAGAGACCCTTTTTTCATTATGGCTGTTCCCAGGGATGGTGTACTTAGTCGTTCGGAGAGGAAGGTAACCGTTGTCCTTGGTTGAAGAAATCTTTGACCTGGTGTCTCCGAGGAAAAAAATGTAAAGGGCACAGTCTGGTGAAAGGGGATGTACACGGAAGTGGTAGATCCTTAATATTTTTTGTATTTATATCTAGCGCGTGTATTATTTGTAAAAACGAAGAATATTTTCGTGAGCTGGCGTTTTTGTTCACTTGGAGTGATCTTTCTTTGTGGGAAACTTTGGTATGAAGTTTATCACAATTGATGTAAATATCAAGAGTTGAGAATGCCTGTGGTAAGAAAATGTAGAGAACTGATAAATAAATGGAGGCGTTTAGACTGTGAGACAAAGATATGTAACTTTGTTTGAAGAACAGTCGTGTCTAGTCCTTGTTTGTAAAGAGTATGTGGAGTTTGTAAAGAGTATGTAAAGAGGAAATACTAAGTGCATTCTCTCGACTGCAGTAAGCTGAAAGTACATACATTGTACTCCACGACAGCGTTGAAATTTTTTTTGATAATTGGCGAAATTTTAACACTGCCGTCGACGCTAGATCGCCATCTTGAAAATATTGACGTCATCGTCGGTGGGGCCGCCATCTTTTTGGTCTTTCAAGTGACGCGAACTTCTTTTTCAAGCTGTTATTATTTGCAGAAAACAATATTTATCTTGTCGAAAATGAAACAGAATAACTTTATTTACTCTACCGATGTAAACTTTGTATTCAATGTGTATCGACTCTATACCTTTGTGCACCTATCTACAACATATCTGTATTATTGTGAGCGTAGAAAACGACGTGATGGGGTGACCGCTTTACTAACAGAAAATTTCTACTGTTCGCTCCGCGCGCCCACTACTTTTCAAGATGGAAACCTGGAAATTACCGGACACCTTGCTTCCTAGCTGTTTGTCACTTAGGTTATTTAGAGGTACCAGCGGCACTCCAGTCCTGAACGACCTCGACAGAGATCTCCCAATTTCCCGAATGACAAAATGACTTATCTTTATAGTCTTGACGCCAACCTTATGGCGACATTTACAAACTGACCCTGATAGCAAGGACACGTGGAAATTACGTGAAAAAAACGTGAATGCCTGACGTGGAAATCACGTCTAAAAAGACGTACTTCCAACGTTGATCTGCTCATGGGAATCACGTGGTTAGCACGTCGTTTCTTCACGTGAATATAACATGAATAAGACGTCTTTCCAACGTGACACGTTTCTGCAATTCAATCATATGACGTCGTTTCCACGTGATTTCCACCTGTTTATCACCCAGTTTCCATTGCATTTTCAACTAGTTGTGATGTCGGCTTTCAACCAGTTTTCAACCAGTAACTTTTTTTCAGATTTTAACCTTTAAGTTGGATACTTGCAACTGCCCATACATGTAGTATGGCAGGAGGAGTATTCCTGATGATCAAAAAACCCTGATCAGGGGACTCTGTTAGGCCGAGTCGGCCGCAACAGTGAAGTTGCTACACCATATTGAGAGTTGATGACGAAGCTTGCATTGAAATTTCTTGAAAACTTATGTGGTGTAGGTCACGCATCGTTTCCTAATATTTTAACACTGATGAAAATTATGAGGATAGTTTATGGTACCAACTAATGCCATTACAATGTTGGTATTAGTTGTCCCAATGCTTTAATATACCACATTTTTCATTGCGTTGATTAATTATTAGGATTTGTATTAAACAATATTTGACGTCTTTCCCACGTGATTTCTACGTCTTGTATAAAAAATGTTTTTTTGGGGGTTCTAATGGGTTTTTTATTTTGTTCATTGTTATACTTGTATTGCAACATTAACATTATTATTAATATTATTAACATTCACAAAAACATTGACTTTCTGAAACTTGTCTTTTATGACACGTAATATTGATGTGATCATTTAACGTATTTTCAACCACTTGGGTGGTCGTTTAAAACTGGTTGAAAACATGACGTGACTAAAACGTGACAACTCGTTTTCACACAAGAGGGGCATAAAAACGTCGAATAATCACGTGAAAAACACGTTGAAAACTTGTCGTGAAAAAACGTGTGACGAGTTTGACCAGTTATAACCAGATTGCCACGTCTTTTAGACGTCATCATGCTGTCAGGGGATATGCTCTAGAGTGCCAAACCTTCAGACCTGCCCCAGCCATCCTGTCGCCAAACATCTGCCAGCAATTTTGGGAAACGACCTCGCTCTGCTACCATATGTTTGATCTTGTGGCAAGTTTTACAAGAGGTGTTCTTTGCAAATATTATGGAGTTTTCGCAAAGCCCCGAAACGCCAACGCGAACGTCAATCCTTCTATTCGGTGCTCTCTTCATTGCATCGAAAAATGGGTTTGGCGTTTCGGGGGCTTTGCGAAAACTCCCTATTGGTAAACGGAAAAACCGAAATCTTCATAACAGATAGACTGCACAGGCTTAATTCACTCAGGTTTGTCGTGTGTTTCCTGTACATTTTCCCTGTACATCAGTCGGCTTGATGATTTACCCTCCACATCGCCGCTGCATATATGAGTTGTTCCGCCGACCAAGTAGAGCCTGGCCAGTCGCCCCGTTTATCAGGGCCACACTGACTTATGAATATCACCACTGAACCATTTTGATAATCAAATAACAAACGTAGGGTATACTATTCTTGGATTTCTCATAATAGAAATGACTTTCATAGACCGTCTCCATCGTTACGATTTCGCAGAATCTCGGGTGGAACTAGCCGTGCGTGATCGGCAATGTCCGTGACCATTCTCATATTTCGTCAGCATTCATGGCCTAGCCTCTGATAATAAGGTAATCCTTCCATTGGTGCCGGACGAGACGTTGATGCGATAAAGCGTATCGATATCGTCCATAGGGTAAGAATACAATGAACGGTGTTAAGCTGGGCGCACTCTGATGGTTACGGCTGCGATTTGGGGCGTCGTATTTCGCCGGCGTCTTTCCAAAGGCGCCGACCGCAATGTAGGTGCTTCCTCAGGTCGGGTCAAATCGCAGCAGTCAGAACCGACGCGGTAATCTGCTTCCGATGACTACAAAGATGGCCGAGAATGGCGGCCATTTTGAAATCACGTGACGTAAAGAAAACGTCTGTTGTAGTGGCTGTCGGTTGGGAACATTTATTTGGTTCCCACAGTCATAGCAGACTGCTGCGGCCTTTTCCGCACATACTGCACCAAAGCTTGTGCCCCTACGATTCGTGAATTCGCTTAATGAATAATGTTTTAAAGATAATGTATCACGACTTCATTGTTTACATTCAATGTTTGTAAACATGGATGTTTACATTATGTTATTTTGGACTTTTGGGACATGCCAACCCACCAAATTGAATACTTACGGTATCAAAAGAATTTCTAGAGGGGCATGCCACCAACAAATTACTCATAAGACAAAGAAAGACTGGACACAAACAAACAAAATGTAAATAAACAATGATTTCCGTGGCCCGCGAAAATACCCGTGATACATTATCTTTAAGTTGATGATGAAAAGTTCAAGGGACCTCTCGAAAATGAACGAGAAAACAAGAATGTAAAATTTGACGGCCAAAAAATTGCTGCATCCGAATGGAAAAATGAGATATCGCGAGATGGCCCGGGTTGTTGTTGTTCTTCATGGGTAAATGGAGTCATTTATCATGGTTTGTTTCAGTGGGAATGAACTTAATCATCATTCACATGATCGATGTCGGTTTCTTTGTTGACCAGAAAGAAAACTCAATCTAATTCTTCAAAACAGCTGCTATAAGATTCTTTGCTTCCATTCCAGGTTTTCTTAACTACAGCGGACCCGCTAGTAATAACAGATCTTATGATGTATTTTTGTTAGCTCGCCTATGAATTTTTGGTATATTGGCTTTATTCTCCATCCTTTGAATTTGATCACGTACCTCGTCCCGTAACCCATTCAAGATGAGCTGCTTCAGTCCCAGCCTGCGATATACGAGGCATCCGCGGGATTGGTGAAGACTATTAGAGAGGTTTCGCAAGCGCCCGGTTAGGCCATACGACAACGTTTATCTATTGTTTGGGGACACCCACACAATAGATAAACGTCGTCGTAGGGCCTAACCGGGCGCTTGCGAAACCTCACTATTGCGTAGTTCCCTTCCACATTACCAGTATATACTCTACTTTCATCGATTTAAGACCGGTTCATTATAAGTGCCTGTGACCGCCCCCGTGCAGCACAGCGTGAATAGGGCCACGACCCCTTGTTGTTCATTGGCGCACATTTTCTACTCGTGCTGGTGGGCTGAAAGTGACTCGTGGTTGTCAGTACGGATAAACAGATTGCTATTGTGGTTTAATCTGTGTACCGTGCGATTGATCAATTTCCGTTGGGTTTTGTCGTTCCGGGACCATGACGTAACAGGGTAATTCACAGAAATGTTCAACAAATAACACCCGTATACATGTAGGCCTACTGGTGCGCCTAGTTATCCGTGCTAGTCGTTATGCAAAACCCACGGTCAGTGAGTGCGGTAGGCCTACTCATTCGGCATCGGTTATATTCATGGATTCGAACCATGAGGTCAAAGTTATACAGAATGGGCGTGGCTTGAATATCCAGAACCGGTCTTAAATCGATGAAAGTAGAGTAGTTAAAACTGCTATGTAATAAATCCTGCAATGTTACAGAAAACCTGTCTTATAGTAGGTAGTCATTGGAAAGTACTCATTGAGAGCTAAATTCCAGTGAATACCCATGTGGTAGCTTTTCCTTGCCTTTTTCTTCACATTTTTTTTATTTCCGTTTTCGACAGAATTGGCCCGGCAATGGAAGTGTTAAAGATAACGTATCACGAATTCATTGTGTACATTCAATGTCTGTAAACATTGATGTTTACATGTTATTTTGGACTTTTGGGACATGCCAACCCACCAAATTGAATACATGTACATGTACTTTCGGTATCAAAAGAATTTCTAGAGGGGCATGCCACCCACAAATTACAGTACTCATAAGACGAAGAAAGACTGGACACAAACAAATAAAATGTAAATAAACAAAGATTTTCGTGGCCCGCGAAAATATCTGTGATACATTATCTTTAAGACACTTTGGTTCGCATCTTCCGTGTGTCAGAAGACATAGCGAGAATCCCCAACAGTGCCCCCGAGGCGTCACCCGGGGGGATTAGGCAGCACGATAGGCCATTAGACCCGATGATAGATACTTTTCGGTGGATGCTCGACGGGATTTCCTGCACGCTGAGGTGATTAACAACCATCTTGCAGGATAAGCGACCGCTTAGACTTTGAGTGACTGATTACGATAATGAGACGGTTAACCTCGAGGTGAGAGTGTACCGACGGTGTCACTGTGTAGGAGGTGACACGATTTGCTAGCAGCAGATCCCGCAGACATTTACAGGAATGCTTACCAGTGGTCATGGCATTCGGTAAGGGTTGCCGACACTTTAGGCCTACGTACGTATGAAGTTGTAGAGGGTGTCTGTCATGAGCAAGTGTCCTAATGTTCATGAAGCCTCCGCAACTTTGCGTGGACGAAATCTATTGTAAGCCAGTCAGTGAACAATAGGGCATGTGCAGCCGAACAATAGACTTGCGTGCACACAAAGTTGCGAATATGGCCCCTGGGCAGGGACGGATCCAGGATTTCGGGAAAGAGGGGGCGCACCGTGCTAGATACATTGAAATCTGCGGTCAATTTCAATGATTTGCTCCAAATTTCATAATTTCACGGTCAATTTTAAAGATTTGTCGGCCGAAAGGGGGGGCGTGCGCCGGGTGCGCCCCCCTTGGATCCGCGCCTGCTGGGTCCATATTCATAAACATACTTAAAGTGGTCCTAAACCGCCAAGCAAAAGTTGGCACCCGATCATTTTCACCGCCCACGAAAATGGAACTTCCGATTTCCGCTCCTGGCTTCTGAGCATGCGCAGTACGCTACCTTCGCTGAGTTTGTCAACGCTGAGATGGTCGTGCAAACCGCAGCAGACAGGATGCCGAAGCGAGAAGTGAAAGAAGGGAAAGGGCGGCCTAAAAAGGTAGCAAATGCCGACCAGCGGCTGTGGACTGTCCAGAAACATTATCGAAGTGGCTCATAATAAAGAAAGAACTCAGTTTTAAGACGATGAGGAGGTTGTTTGTGTGTATGGCATCATTAACATAATGCCGGACTGCGGAACTCGCCGCCGTGCCGGTGTAACGTCAGTGAATTCTGTGGTTTCTTTTGAGAAAAGACCAACTTGCCTGGCATACATGCATGTACCGGCCGACACCGTCATCAATGGTGTCACTCGTGTCGGATTGAACACTCTTAGGCGTGAATATATCCGCTAAAACTCCCCGGAATCGAGGAGAAATCTCGACTCGGTGAACTGGTTGCATCCATGTTGCTTTGACAATCAGCTGTCACACAGCTGTCAATTATCAGAACTTGCCCAATCAGTGATCGCGTAGTAAATTCCATAGTAATCACGTGACGTGATGATTGACAGGCGTTCATTCATCCTGGCGTAGCGCGGGAAAATGAAAACGAGGCTGTCTCGCTCGCCCCGGCGGTTTAGGACCACTTTAAGTCAATGTGTGATACTTTTGTGTTGAACACAAAAGATAAGTATCACACTTTGACTTAAGTAAGTTTATGAATAATATGGACCCAGGTGTCTGGCAAACCAGTGTACTGCACACTATTGGTGGTGTCCGCTAAAAGCAGCTCGAAGTTTGATGAAACGCAAAAAATACCGAAACTGAGATCCCGGGAATGATGTATGTATGTAAAGGCCTACAGTGGCCTGTAAGGGACATCGAATATTGTCCCTTATGGGCCACCGTAGGTGTTGTCTATTGGCCAACCATGTACTCTCGTGGCTGAGAGAAACTACAAGCTTGATATTATATGCACCATTTTACTGAAGTTCATGTAGTTTAAAATACACTGTCATTCTATCGAATTTTCCATGTCATTGTCCCAAATTGACGCTATCCCTCGAAGGTTCTTCATTCGGCCCTGATGAGACCAATAAGGTCTCCCTACCTTAGCATGGCTTCTTCCGTATTAAATAAAGCTAATCGCCCGGCTAAGTAGCGCCCTTGAGAGACAGGTCATGCTGATATCTGATATTCTCCACCATTAGAGACTCAATTAAGGCCGTGTGCACGGATGTAATAAACAGTGAGGTGCGGGGGAAATAGACATTGATCCATTCGAAAAAGACACATCTTCTATGTCAGTTAAATGCCATGGTAGCGACAAATTTACAGCCACTGCAACCTGTTGAGGAAGGTTGGGCGGCCGGTTTTCAATCCGCTCTGTTGCTAGACTAGTACCTGGTCCTGTCGCTTTTGAATTTGCTGTGTTAATTTCATTGCGTAAAAGAGTTAGGACGGGCTCTGTTGCTAACGAGCCACCCTAGGTTCGCGCATGCGTGCTGAGTGCATCGCAGCAGAATTTCAGGGGCAGCAGAAAAAACGCTACACCGGACTGTACATATGTATTTTACGGATCCATCGCCCCACCCTTTCGATACAAAAATGCCGTCGTGCATGACGGCCATGGTAGTCGGAATAGTCGGCAAAAAATCATGACAACCGTACAGTGATTCCAGATCGCACCACTAGGGCTAATGTGATACATTAGCCCAAGCGGTGCGGTCTGGAACTAATCTATGACAACCGCGGCCCGCATGTCTATATCGGTCATGTGACCTCGCGCGAGACCAGAGATAAAATCGGCCACTCCTTTCTTCACAGCGAATGATATGCATCTGTAGGGAGGTGATGTACAGGCATTGACAGATGTTTATCTACACTTTGTATCTTGAATATTTCAAATACCACCGAACCAATTTTGATGCGATTTGTTGCATATGNAAGACTTGTGCGCACTGTCCCAGGTAAGCGGGCTAGATTTCGCTTTTAGACTGGCGGAATTTCAACCGAACTGTGCTTGACCCCTACCAAGCCTATCGCGGATTGCAGAGGTAATTTGGTACTGCACTCTTAAACAATTCTTGTCACCGCAACTTGTCTGCGAATATTGACGAGATGCTTTGGTCAGTCTGACGAGTTACCGTCATTAAGGGCGAGCCATCATTGTGAATTTTCATATTGCTTCAATCCAGGCCCCTCTGAGAAAAGCAACAAAGACACCCCCAGTTGACTGTTTTTATAGTCCAATGTGATCACTGTGCTTTATAGACACGGAAAATGGGGAAAGTCCCAAGGATTACAGCTTAATTACATTACATAATTGTAAACAAAGAAATTCACCAAACACGAAAAACAGGTACAATTTTCTTGCAGAGGAAGCATGTAAATGACACATTGAAGGTGTGGCAACAATGTCACAAATCCATAGAACCTGGGGTGGCGAGGGTGTCCTGACATGCTCTTCATGTACACCATACACGCTCAGTACAAAAAGGACAACCAGGAAGTAAAATCCAAATCCAATATGGCCGCCCTGTTTTGGAAAA
>NMRB01000463.1:291798-312098 GCA_002633025.1 Notospermus geniculatus
GCACATACCAATATTGACCATGTTCTTTTTAACCGTAACAGGAAATAGGCCTATGCTTTATTCAGAAAACGATCGCAGTTGATAACCTCTGGTACAACATTTCGCAAGGCCTACTGCCAATGTCACATTTCATGTGTCAATTTTAAAGGAGCACGGTATTGGATCTCAAATGCGTTATTTGACTGCCGACGTAGAGGGAGCCACCTAGCGGCAGTAAGACCAACTACAAAAATGCATTACTAAATGTACGCAGTAAATCGGGTCAATTCGCCGACAACGTAGTTAGTCCCTAGGTTGGAGAGTGGCGCGGTGGCGCTGGCTGTCGAGAAAAAGTGGCAGTACCGTGGTCATTTAATGGGGTTCATAGTGAATGACCACTGGGCCTATTTGCGTTGGTAAACCAATCAGAAAGCAGCTTTTATTACAGGTTATCAATATGCAACCATCTGACTGTCATGGTAATGAAGTAGGCTGACCTGCATAAGTGATGTCTTAACGCCGATTCTATGGTAAATCTACATTGAAGTGTACAGAGAAGATAACTGTACAATAATTGGTTAAGAATGAACGAAGTCAAAGATGAAAAAAAACTAGACCGGGTTTATTTATCGAGCCGCTCGATGAATAAGCACTACGTTCGGTCTTATTTGTCAAGCCGCTCGATGAGGAGTACGTGGATTCAGTGTTATTTATCGAGCTACCTTGACAAGCAAGCTTCAAATTCGGCATTGTTCGTCGAGCTGGTAATAAAGACACGCCTCCTCATGAATATGCAATGGCTTCAGCTTGTTTTTACTAATGGATGTTCGTGGCCCTTTGAAAGATCGGCGCCAACAAAATATCGCCGACGATAATGAGATTGCCGCTGTTGGAGTGGTGAGAGGAGGATAGGAAGATCGCGATCCAACCAACTCAGGCCCAGCAATCCATTTCCCAGGTTCAATAATGTATCCGAAATAGAGTATGGTGACATGCATTTTGAGGGCGAGTCACTTTCAACGTACAGTACATTACTTAGAACACAAAGTGTTGCGAGGCGTGAATAATACATGTATTATGAAAAAAAATCCTCGTCATTACAGGTACTGCACATATCGGTGCTTTAAAGCTCCTACCCATGGGAGAGTTCAGCTGGGCGGGCCGCCACGAAACTCCGATAGCACTAACAGTGCCTAACAGAGAGGTATGCAATGGCTTTTACCATTACAGAATTTCTCTGTTAGGCCCTGTTAGTGCTATCGTAGTTTCGTGGCGGTCGCCCCTGGCCTTTTGTGGGCAACTCAACCATGAGCAGTTGTTTGTGTCATTGGTTTCAGCCTAAGCCCTAAAGGTACTGTCACACAGAGCTAGTTCTCAAAACGCCCTGTCCCGTCCTAAAAAAATCGTAAAACGGGCTAGAACGTGTAACGTTGGCCAAATAATGTCTCGAAGTGCTGGAGCACCCTTCCCGTCTTTTTATGAACTTCATGGACGGGCTCGGACGGGAAGGTGCTTCGGCACTTCGAGGCATTATTTGACCAAGTTACACGTTCTAGCCCGTTTTACGATTTTTTAGGACGGGGCAGGACGTTTTGAGAACTACTTCAGTGTGACAGTACCTTTAGGAAACAAACAATTATGGCAAATTTCCATTGTGAGCCAACTTCCAGAGAAAACTCTCCCGTAGATAGCTAGGCCCTTTTACGTCACTGGATATTGGAAGTTTGAGGTTGCTTTTTTGCACCACCCTTTGTATTTGTGTACTGCAGGAAGGAACGAGACATGTGGGTTCGACTGGTCCTCATATCATAAAACCCCTCTTTTGTACCTTCGAGGCTAAGACCGTCAAGGATGACAATCGTCTCATCCGTTTAATCAAGTGACAGTCTGAGAGCCTGATCCCCATCCCACTAATTGCTTATGATGCCTGACTGCTTGTATGTATTCTCCTCACTTCAGACGCCTCTTGCTTTGAGCTAGTTCGTCAGCAGTTTGATCAGTGATAAGAGAGTCCCTTGTCATTAGCGTCGATACTCTTGGCAATGTCCTGATTTTCAGACTGGTAGGTTTCGACTCGGGCTGTTTTGCGATGTCGCTGAAGCTGAATACTGTTTATGCTGATACATGTATCTTTGAAGTCGTAGCTTTCATGCAAAAACCTCAGTTATTCCCAAAGCTCTTGTCACTTTACGGAGTGTTTTTTTGGGGAGGTTTCGAAATCAAACGATAAACCAAAATTTTACGACAACGTTATTTTTGATACTACACATTAACCAGATTATTGCATTGCATTTTCATACAAAAATAAAGTTGTCGTTAACGTTCACGTTTATCGTTTGATTTCGAAACCTCCCTAATGAGTGAGTTTTCGCAATGATCTGGTTATATCGTACCACAACGGGCCGATTTAATAGACGTTTGCTAAGCTAATCATTGGTTCCACCAAAAATAGATAGGCGTGCGAAAAATGTATAACTACATTTTTCACCAAAAAGCCCCGTTTTCTAAGCTCTGTATATCGCTTACTATCCGTCCAAATTTTTGGTGAAAATTTAGTTGTACACTTTTCGCATGCCTATCTATTTTTGGTGGAACCAATGGTTAGCTTAGCGCAACGTTTGGCAATGATTCACTTATTGTTCGTGTAGGCTATGACAATGGAAAAATCGCCGCTGCCCAACCGTGCTGTTGCGAAAACGCCTATTGTCCATTTGCGGGCAACCGATTGTTCACTGTAAACTATCAGCCTGACAAAGGATTGTCTTACCCCAAGTTACGGGGCCTTGGTGAATGAGCTCCCTGAATAAGGTCCATGATTAAGTAGCCTTCGTAATGGGCTGTTCGAAGCGAAAATGCAACTTCTGCTCTGCATGTTTGTTTAGGATGGGGCCTTCTTGCAAAACCTCAGCGGAATTACTGCGCCTCCCACAAAACCACAACTCTATCATGTTAGAAAATTAGATCTGACGTATGTGTTTCTGATCACCTCTATATTAAATTTACATAAAGTCCCCAAGGTCTCTTTAATTGATTTTCGACATGTCATGTTCTAAACCAAACTGCCGTTACGCTGTGCCCAAAAAACTCTTAATCTGGTCACCTCAGTGATGGGTGTCGTTTGTCAGTCCCAGGGGTATCTGGATACACACAAGTTTTATTTTCGATTCAAAATGTCGTCTGCAAACTGTCGTATTTTCCCAATCAGTGAACAAGATATCCGGAGGCATAAATCAATCAAACACAAGTAAGACAAGAAAGCAACTACATCTACGACTGGGTGTATTTCAAAAAGTGTTCCGTCCGACACCAGAAAATTTTCACCATTCTTTTGTCTACTGGTGAAAGGCTGTTTCTTGAAACTCTACAATATTCACGTCAGATCTAGGTATCATGGAGTTCTAAATTATGGCACTGAAGCTAATTGATCTATTAACCCTTTAAAGTCTGACAGCGGAAAGTAGTTTTGGTGTCGGACGGAACGATAGATTTTGCTGGTAAGCTCAAATATTGTTGATACCCTCCTTCAAATGAGTGTACACTGTACATTGTACATCCCAGATGGAGAAACTACACTGTAATAGTAATAGGTCTATATTATCATATACTAATTTGATTTTTGGAAAATCAATGGCACAAATCTTTGTGATCATTTCAAACTTAAATTTTGCCCCATTTTCTTGGGTGACCGATTTTGAAACACACCCGACTGTCTTTTTTGCCTTATGGAAGTCAGTCGTCTGTGCAAAAAGAAAACGGTTTTTTATATGATATCGATCTGAGTCTTATCAATGGTTTATAAAGACAGCTGTTGCATTTACGGACAGACAAATCGGGCAGTCATGGAAGTTCATGACGGCGTGCTACACATCCCAGACTATTGGAAACTCCTTTCCTCGAACTTGCCAAAACCACTCCTTTGAATAACTTTTCTTCCATCTGTCACGTGGAAGAGACAGATGCTGTCGTCTTTAGTCGCCAAAATATGGACATGTAAAGATAACTATGAGACTAAACATTGATTAAATGCCATAAGCCATCTTGTTTCGTGATTTTTAAGATATAAATCTGGTGACGTTTTTCCTTCTTGTCATATATGCGTTGCTTTTCCGTCTTCTTGACGGACACCGTGACTGCGAGCCCTGTTACAACCAGAAATGTAGCCATGGCCAGAAATGAAGCCAACATCTCGTCAACCAGAAATGCAGCCGGTTTTCCTGCCAGTTACATTTTTTACATGCTCTGTCAACCAGAAATGTAGCCGGTGTCGCTTCTAGGTTTGCTTTTCCCCTATTACCAGGAACAACATCACTTTAGTCATTCGATCCCCAGCCTTAACCATTCTTCATGTGATAGGAAGGCAACTGTCTTTGACAACGCTGGTGTTCTCCGGGCACTCCGGTTTCATCCTGCTGAACATTACCTCGCCAATATTGTCTGATTTATGCCGTGTTGCTCTCGATTCGGTCTTTACGTCGGCCATAGAAATAGGGATCATGACGCATGTGATGAACAGGTGTAAAAGGAAAGGCAGTCCTTGGGATGCAAGTCCTAGTTACAATGGTCTGTTATTGTGAGGTTGTATTCGATTGGTCATGTTTTTTAAGCTACATGTCGTAATGGTTCGTTAAACAATGAAACCAGACTAAAATTTCAGGGTGACTTTGATTCCTGTCACACCTGGCATCCTCAACGTTCGGATGTGAATTTACTGCATTCATGAGTCAATTTCAAACTGAGATCCTAGCTGGAGAAAGTTCAAAGTTGTTGACACACGCAGACCCCCATTCATTCCGTGTCGTTCAACTCTTTTATTTATCTTCCAAACAATGAAGCCATTTTGCGTCACAACTACTTTGAACCGCTGATGCATCTATCTCGGCCGCGTCAATTTCTCAGCAGTATCATTTGCTGAAAAGCTTTTGATTGCAAATTGTACACCTCCTCAAAGGCAGATAAAGGTGAACTTCAGGTGATTTCACTGCATTTTCTCATTGAAATCCGAGGCGATTTCACTGCTTGCATCCTTTTCGCCACCTTCAAAGGTAGTTTGATGGTAAATCACGTCAGTGTGCACCCCACACACGCCATTTAGATCATCATGGCGGAGGCCCGGTGTATTTCAACAACAAAAAACAAACAGCGACACCGACCAATCAGATTTATTTCTCATTCTTTTTCTGAACCAATGACAGCCGACATGACTTTGGAATGTAAATATCAGGAAGTGGTGCAGATCCGTGGTAATCAGAGTTCCGGTGGTCATGCCGTTTCTCGTTGGTTCCATCTTTGTGGCGTGATTTGGAGTCGTGTCGCGTTCGTAATCATCCGGAAATCAAGACCACTAAATCGGCTTCGCATTTATTGGATGCAATAACATGTTCTGTAGAAGAGAATAATCTAGTACTTTGACTGGTCCACACGACCACATGAGTTCGACAGCGCCAGTTGTCTGAGTATGCAGTTAAAGGGAGACATCCGAAAGATATTGCCCGGCGGGCACTAGTTGTTTTTGTTTTGATTAGCGCACAGCGCCATCTGTTAATCAACGGTGACACTACGCTATGGCACAGGCCCCTGGAGAGCTATCAGTGAGTTTAGAACGCGTACCTAACCAAATGTATCTAAAAAAAACACAACACGTATCTAAAAACACACCCCGAGCTCACGAATTCGTGAGCTCGGGGTGTGTTTTTTTACAAACTAGTGTTTCTTGTTCGGACCACTTTACTTAAGAGCGTATATCTTCGGTCCGCTTTGACTTAAGTAGTTTTATGAATACCGGTCCTGGGCCCATATTCATAAAACGACTCAAGTGTAAGTGTGACACTTATCCTTTGTTCAACACAAAAGATAAGTATCACACTTCAACATTAAGTAGTTTTATGAATATGGACCCTGATCCTGCACCTAGACACTGGAGGGAGAAAAAATGGGAAGAAATAGCATATTATGTCATGGCGTTGGAATCGAAGTTTCAATTACAAATTACCCGTGCATGGGCATGACAATAGTCTTAAGGGCTGAAGGTTATTCCGTCCCTTCCCTCAACCGTTTCCGCCAAAGCTTCCCAGCTTTCGTTGACGTTTTCACGATATCATATTCCAAATGTGTCCCGTCCAGCACCTCAAGGAGTTATGAATTGCTCGATTAAGTAGATAATCACCATAATAACTATCTGAATCAAAATGGTCGTCCAACATGTGTGGAATCTCGATCTTAGCAATCGCCATATCAGGTGTGCTGGTTGGTGCAATCGTCTTCGACTCGGAAGCTTTCGGCAACCTTCGGGCAGCCATTATAAGCACCTCGTCCGTATATAGCGGATTAAGTTCGACCACCATATGGTCGGTGATCAGGTCAGAAGTGATGCGGTTGTAGCATTGCGCAGACTAGAAATAGTTCCCTTATAATTTTTTATTTAACTGATGTTGTGTTTGCACAAAATGAGTTATTTCGCAATAAATATTTATATAACAACGTTTGAGTGGTTAAACTGTGCATTTTGCAACGATTTTTATTGAAAAATTCGTATGCATTAGGTGACTGTTTCTCCCTCCCCACCTCGATCACGAAACAACAATGGCCGCCATAGCTTCACCACTTGAGAAGTTCAACGTGCTGTTATAGCGTGACTAACCCTTCATCAGGTAAGATAACATGCTTCAACTCATTTTTCTATATGTAGCAACATTCACAATGCCTAATTGGTGACTTAGATCATTCAAATAGATAGTTTGAACAGTCTTGTCGAACCGATCTTCATCAAAGTAGTTCACGGAGCAATATGGCGCTGTCCGATATACGTCAGAGTTACAATGTTGGCACGAATCGTTCTCTGACGTTCAGATTGCTGGTTGGTGATCATCGATGTTGGCGTGTATCGAAGGTCCGGAGTGGTCAAAAATGAGTGAAAGGAAGGCATTGATTGGTCAACTTTGTAGTATACATGTACGTAAAAACTCGCCAGCAATGGGGACCCCAGCCGACTTCCTCAATAGGGGTCACTAGTGGTTAAAACTATTGAAATGAAACTGACATCCCGGTCCTGATCAAGGCGTCCATTGTATTAGGACAGGTGTAACGTATTTCGGTGTGCTGCCCTCTATCGAGCTAGGATTCCCATTGATTGACGTCAACCAATCAAGTAATGCGCTGAATGAACTGCTTCTCGAGTTCCTCAGAAAAGTTTCTGGAGAGGCAGGGGGGAGGGGGCGAATTTTTTTCCCCAACCAGTATAGATTCCTAACCAGTATATCCATTACGAAATGAAATTTACGAAGTGAATGGTGGGTTAATGGTTGTGTTAGTGTAAGGGTTAGGGTCAGGGTTAGTGTTGGGAGTTGTATGAGGATTAGGATTAAAATTAGGATTAGGATTAGCTTTTGCTAAGTTGGGGAAAAAAGTTGGTCGTAATGGATATATCAGTTAGGAAAAAAAATTCGCGGCCGGGGGGGTAACAATGGGAAGCGCTTTGAGATTGTTACATTGGAAAGCGTTATATGAAACCCTTATATCATTATTACTATTGTTAAACATCCTTCCAAACCACCGAGGAAGTCAGCTCTCATCAATTAAAATTCAAAATATTTCAATACCCATTCTAACCAAGATTATTGCAACCAGAGCTCCAGTTAATTTCCTCTGCTAAAGCTTCTAATTTCCGTGGAAATTCATCAGAAGATTAAAGTTACGAAGCAGTTATTCATATACTGGCCATTCCGTCTAATAATGGACACATCGGTGTCATAAGACTGTAGATTACTTCCCTCTATACACTTCTGATTGATAAACATGTTTTTGTAGAATTTTTGTCAGTGACTTTAATGAAATCGCCAATGAGAGTTAAAGGGCCTCTAGAGGCAGCTCGCCATTAGGCTACTATCAGTACCGGTTCTTCGGCCAGGCGGCGCCACTTTAACGTAATAATCACTAGTACGAGGTATTCAACCTGGGTTTTCCCCGTGGTTTTCCCCTGCCATGCTGGCTGCCTCTAGAGGCCCTTTAAAGGGACAATGTGGCTCATCCTCCCACTGCAGGGCTACGTCTCGCTCCTCCTCACACGCTCACGCTAAGTGGACGAAGAGGGGGACCACGTCTATGTGGCCCGGGTTCTATGTGGCCCGGATTCTAACCCTAACCCTAACCCGGGCCACATAGAACCCTAACCCTAACCCTAACCCGGGCCACATAGAACCCGGGCCACATAGGGTAGACCCCCGAAGAGGAGCGAGGTAAAAACCCCTGCCGTAGGATGATTATGAAATAGAAACGGGTTTCTACATGTAAGGTGAAAGACATTGCCGTAGGATGATGACGTACAGCACATCCCACAGTATCGTCGTGCTCTATTGTTCGCCAGCACCCAGCAGCTGACCCCGGAATGTTTTTTCCCTAATGGCACAAAGAACAGGTCAGTTACTGATCATGACATTCACCCTGACAAAACTCAGGCATCGCCTGAGCAGGCTCATCCTGAGAATATCAGGCGTTCTTAGTGCTCGCTACCTTCGTCGCCGCACACAAACCCCTGAGAGAATACGCCTGAATCGGTGGAGTATCAAAGCCATTCCAGCAAATGTTCATCCCCACCATCTCATCCCAAGTTGGCCAGTGATTGTTACACATGAACTACGCAGGTAACAAAGCTGACCCAGCAGGTCAACATGAAATAAACTCCTGTTTCGCGACGTGTGGCCTGAGAATGATATACATTCTGTGCGATGAATGTAGGATAGGCTGAACTCAACTTAGATTGAATCCAGCGGTGTAGGATAGGTTAATGCCTGGAATAACTAGGTCAGCTGTGTCAGCTGCTTGGCTGTGAATATTACAAGGGCCGCTATACATGTATACGTGTAACTGATCTCTAGTTAGGGTGAGGTGGGGAAGCTGAGGTACTTCAGCACTGTGTTGTGCGTGACACTACGGTACAAATCTACGTGTAATGCCTGTCATCTTAAGGTGACTCAGAAATGGCGTTCGCTGATTGGGCGCATTTTCTCAGGCGCCAAACACCCCAGCAAATCAAGCGAAATCTCTCAGGGGTTTGTCTGCGGTGACGAAGGGAGCGAGCAGTAAGAACGCCTGATATTCTCAGGATGGAGCAGGCTTCGGCCCAACGCATGTCGTGAGAACACGAGTAACCGTTGGCCTACCTCTTGCAAGCAACCTTCATGTGTATCATGTTATCGTAAAATCTGAAAGTTTTTCACAATATCATCTTTTGTAATATAAGGGCACTTTGAACCCTGTCGCCAATGTTACCCTTTTTACATGGTGGAAGGCTTGACCATTTGGGGAGGCGAATGATAAAGGATCCTTTTTGTCGCAGTCTGTAAAGTTCATCAAGAATATCGACTATCAGGCCTATTAAAGATACAAGACACAGTGATACCCTCTTCTACTGAAACTTGAATAAATCCCCTTACAACTTTGTACACATACGAGACAGGCTGCTTTGAATCCCTTATTGGTATTCTGACCCTCTGACATATGACTGAGAGTGAAACAATGAGAGCTTTGGCCATGGGAATAATTCCAAGAGTGAAATCGGATATCCTTCTGTAGAGTACGCTCCCTTTGCAAGTACTAAGCTTTGTGGATCTACCTGGTGTTGTTTCATGACCAGTATAGATTGGCGTACGTCGGCTCAGTCGACAAAGATATCTTGCCCGCCGGGTTGCCAAGGGTATGTCGTGGAGTATCGTACCTTGTTCCCATAGATTCCTCTCACCACCTTGGGACATGCAAGAGGCCGTATTCACATTTTTTCTCTTGGAAAAAATCTTGACACAGGATAGTCCATAGTCGGCAGTAATCAGTTTTTTTGCCAGAAAAAAATCTGACTTGAGATACATGTAATTAACGACAGTGTTTTTTTGTTGGAAAAAATCTCGACTACAGTCACCGTTAGTCTGTTTTTTCAGGGATGAGATTTTTCCTGATTTATCAGGAATTCCTGTTTTTTGGTCTGCCAAAAATGCGTTCCTGCTTTAATAACAAAGTTAACAAAAAGTAACATAATAGAGCTTGTCTAGGTTTTTCGGGTAACTTGTGGTTTTCCTGATTTTTAAACTCAGGCCAGTCTCACCACTGTTTTTTCCAGTCTCAATAGTAGGCTCTATTTTTTTCCAGTTTCACGCAGATATTTCCGGTTTCATCAACCTAAATGGGCTTTACTGAAATTTTAATCATCTCGCTTGGATCATATTTCCTTCCTGATTGATGAAATGGGAGGAAATCTGCGTAGATCCCGCAGAAACGCAGCATTAAATACATGAAAAAGTGTATTCATGATGCAATGGAGGTAATAATGCCCTCGTAAATTTAAAATCACCATCTGCTGTTAACGTTATCACGAATCATACTGTTACAACAGGCGGCTAATTTCTTATTTCGGTGTAATATACTACATCAGCTGTAATAATAAAATGTATAAAGAAAAATATCGTGTGAATGTTTTCTTTTCTCAACAGTGGTTGCGTGATGAGAAGTCGTAACCGAAATCAGCCTTGGAAATAATGACTCTCTTGAGATCAGCTTCGCGGAGTCATTTTATCCATTAATTTAGGCCTTGTGTTTCAATTCCTAGACAACGTACAAGCAGATGACATTTTAACAATCACGTGACATCACGATTCGTATTTAGTTCAAATCAAAGTCTGCCTCTTGACAAGGGGACGGTGTAAAAACGTGACCTATCCGACAACAAAGCGGTGTCGTGTATCGCAAAGTCGAGACCTATTGGCCGAAAAGAACGGTCATTTTTATTTGACCTTCAAGAGCCTTTTTGTAAAAAGACTTTAGCCCTTTTTAGGATGTTTTTCTGTTGGTCGCCATTTGGTGTATTAGGTTGACAAGACGAAAAAATACGTCTCATTGCTCGTTATTAGATGTATGGGTGAGCTCAAAAAGGAGCCAAAAAGTTTTTCTGGTGGTGTTGTCTGCTAATTCCTTTTTGAAAGTTAGACCTACATACTTTTCTTTTCTCCTTTCTGCTCCGAGGCATGCAGTGAGCTTAAGTATTGATGATTGTATCGTGAGGATTTATATCTCTGGTTTACTTAATGGAAAAGTTTGATACTTTGGCCGTGATTGAACTGGATGTCTGGCGAGAAAAAAAGTTTTGATCCAAGGTGTCTATAGTACGGTTTCACTTAGTAGGGAGGATTAGAAATCAAACGATAAACGTGAACTTTACGTCAACGTTATTTTTCATACTCCACATTCACTAGATTATATTGCGTAACGTTGTCGTGAACGTTTACCGTTTGATTTCTAAGCCTCCCTAATAAATACTCTATTCACCTCGTCATTGGTTGGGTTTGGGCAGAACCATTGTCTGGGGATGAATGACATTCGGCGATCTGCTGAACCGAATGTTTTCACTCAGGTGCAAAGCCTTTCCATCCTTCGCGGAGAAGCGCTGCCCCATTGTATTATACGCGCGCCGGTCACCCATCCACGTAGTGATCGCGCTTTACGTTGCTTAACCTCTAGCGCCGAGGCCAAAGCGCTGACCACTAGGCCATAAAAATCAACGGCGAAATTTTGAGGTAGGCAAACTGATACCATGCCCCCCCCCCTCCCCGGATAACGGCGGTCGGGTCTATCGTTGACTGCCCTTTCTTTAATCAAAGACCAGCCACACCATTGAGTACACTCATGTCCTGATCTAGGTTATTACTCTAGAACTTTCTCGGTCTGCTCAGTCGCCGTCAAAACGTCTTCCATTCCAACATAAAGTGACAGAACCGCCTGTATCCCATACAATATTGACTGTATACGAGGTTGTCGCCATTCTCACGATGAAACCAACTCAAACCCACAAGGGTGCTCACCAAGTGGCCGCAGCTGTGAGTCCCACTGCCGAGGACATAATCTGTGGATTTTCCCATTCCGATTGACGTCGAATAATTTGTCGCGCGGTTTTCCCCTCATCATGGCCTTTCATCGTTACCATTCTTCCGGTTTCGTGTCGTGCTGTTCGGAAGCTTCGCTTAGGACAGTTAAATTAGCCTCAGCAGCAATCGTCTAGCCAATTTTCAAAGATCAATAGGACATTTTTTCAGTTTTTTTGCTGTCGTCATGGAGTTCCGACTGGCAGGCGTTTTTATGCAGAACTCTCTGAACATTCGCAAATACTTGGTAACCATTTGTGGCTCTGTCCGTCTGTCTGTCTGTCTGTCTGTCTGTCTGTCTCTCTCTGTGTGTGTGTGTGTGTCTGTCTCTCTCTCTCTCTCTTTGTTTATCTTTCTCTCTTTTTCTGTCTCTCCCTCTGTCTCTTCGCCCTCTGTCTCTCTCTCTCTCTCTCTCTCTCTCTCTCTTCCTGTCTCTCTGTCTGTCTGTCTGTCTCTCCCTGTCTGTCTGTCTGTCTGTCTTTCCCTCCAAGGTTAGTCGGCATCATCTTCACGAAACCAGCGGGGTTGGCATCGCCTCTCCCACACTGAACTAACCGGAGTACCACATGACCAAATTTTCCGAAATCTGAACAGCATACCAAGCATGAATTATTGCCCAAACAGAAGATTGTTATTTATACTGACAACCGCTGTTTTTCATTTCTAACGTTGCTGTGTTTTGTCGGAAACCAACCGTTTTTCCGTTTTTAGGCAATCCGTGTTCAGAACATGATGATGGTATTAAATCGCATCATTACTGGTAAAAAAGCTTCTTTTACCATTACATTAGAAGCTTTTTTACCATTACTGGTAAAAAAGCCATTATTGCCCAAGAATGGAAGTTTTCTCTCTTTGGAAAGAAAGCAACGACGCCATACTGTGCAAATCAAACACCACAATAGGCTGTCGACGTAAAAAAATGGACTGCATACATGCAACTTACCAACCGGAAAACCTCTGATCGCTGTCTTAACTGCGTTCGCAACGCTGCGTAATTGAGGTCCAGACCACGGGCGTCTCTTCCAAGACAAGCGATTTTTTGTGTGTTGATGCGGAAGGCTTTGTTTGAAGTAGCTTCAAAGTGTTTTCGCCGCTTTCCAAAAAAATTTTTTGCGAGGAATAAAAACAAAACAATTGTACTTTTTATTGTGGTGTCTGGTGTCAACATTGTTCATGTAATGGCTAATGCCCAAATGACGAAATGATACTTTTTGAGTGTGTTACTCATGCAGAGCGTTAACGACGTATCCATGACAAGTTGCATGTACGCCAAGATGTAACACGTCAGGAATCAATAGTCATACTAACCTCATAAAACATAAATAATATCTTTTATTAGTTTATGATGTCATGATTATACATGATCATATCTCTTCGTTATGAGTATCAAAAATTACATTGGAAAACGCATTAGCCTCTATTTGAATTCAGAGGTGTTGATAGCACGTCCGAGGACTCCCTGGGAGGGTATAGAATTAGGAATAGAATCGCTTTGTTCGTGCATTTGTTTCTACATCTGACTGACGGACCTCGCGGGAAATTGGACCTCGCCTTCGGCACCGAGACTTGCCAACTGTGGCCTACCTCAAATTACGCCCAAAATAATCGGTGAAGCCCCTGGTGTTTTCGCCTTGTTTTCGGTACACCCAGGAACTTGGTTACACCATGAATATATATGGTTACACCACCATTGACCTCTGGGTGGGTCTTCAGTAGCCTTGTTTACACTACATAAAAGTCCGGGCTCAGCACGGGCTTTTTGCGTTTACACCTATGAATCGCCGTCTCTAAATAAAGCCCGGGCTTTTAAAACCCATACATGCCGCATACATGCTCAAGAAGCCCGGGCTTATTTCAGACCAGGTGTGAAGGGAAGTCTGGGCTTTTTCAGACAGGTGTAACCAAGGCTAATATTCCTTAAGTGGTGTGCATCACGTCTTCCCACTCTATTGTCCATGTATGGTTTGCTCATGCAAAATTAAAGGAGGCACTGAGCTGCCCTGGCATGTAACTGAAGGTACTTTCCTATTCATAGGAACAGAAACCATTAATATCGGATAATCAGAAACCAATGCAAGTGATTTCGTTTCCCTTGGGTGTGAAGCTTGCGGAAAGCCCCCTGGCTCATCCTTGAAGGGAATTTATTAGGAGCCTCAGGCATCCCTAGAGCTATCATCTGGGGTGGCTGTGGGATGCACTGGTATCCCTTATGGGATATACTGTGTCAGGATTAAATACATGTATGTTCAGAAAGATTTGACGTGCAATGACCTTAAGGGCGGCGCACACTTGCTTGCGATTTTTCGAGCGATTTTCTAGGCGACCGGCCTTGCGACCACAGCAGCGATTAAACATATTTTTATTTTTTTTAGTTTGTGTAGACTCGTTTCGACAAATGCTTCCTTGGAAGATCAGTGATGTCGCGGATGACATCACTGATCGACCTCAAAGGTAATTGTCGCATGCGACGTGTACATGTAGTAGTCGCCGCCATTTTAGTCGTACGTGTGCGCCGCCCTTTTGGGTTAAGCCCGTGTCACACTGTGGCGACTTAGGCGGGCGAATCCCCGCGAACTGGAATGAAATGGTCCATGGACCATGTACATACCTCTCTCTGTCATTACACTATCATGTCCAAAGGGGTGAGCACATGGTCCATGGACCAATTCATTCTAGTTCGCGGGGATTCGGCCGCCTGAGTCGCCGCAGTGTGACCTGGGCTTTACAAACTTATCGACGAACTCAAGTTCAACAGAACATAACACATTTCTAGCCGACCACTTCTTTGAGTCAAATCCAGCGATTGTGCATTCCAACAGCGTTTTGAACATCATCATAGCCTAACCATTCATTACTCTTGATGGCGAGACGTGGTTCGACTCGAAAAAATGCCACCGTTGATCTGCTTTTAAATCCTTTACATTATATATTCTGGTCATACGCATGTTCCCATCCAGTACTTTTTCCCATCTTAAACGAGCCACAATCTGGGAAATCAAAAAATGCCATGTTGTCAACCGCAGTCAACGAAGTTTGATAGATGACAGAAGTCAACATTTCTTTCGGACTCCCGAGGTTTCCAGACGACCAAACTATTCTGCATGTTTTGGGGTTCTTTTGTTTGACTGTGTGCTCTACATGACGGATTGCCCAAGGGGCAATTGAAGCCATTCTGCGATATGGAAGAAGCTGTGTACTAATATCTTCTTCCTTGATGGTGCCAAAGACGCGCAGGAATAATCGCTTTCCACTGGTCAACAGTCTCTAAGCGCTTCACATGATATGTATGTATATACCACAGTCTCTCCAGAAACCTTCCAGAAGAACCCAAAGAACAGGTCAATCAGCGCATCACTTGGTCCGTTCAGAATACAGAGTGACGAATCAATCGGGATCCGAAACCGTGACCTCTTGGTCTCGAGCACGTCGCTAAACCACTGCGCCACCACTTTCCGACTACAGTCAGATGATACACAGAGAAACGAGCTTGTTCTTTTTTGATGGAGATCGGAGGTTATCTTTGAATTCCCCAATAGCAATACGCACAGCAGCTAAAAATAGTAACCCCCGATTTGATGACGTCACCAGATACTGTGCACAAATTTCTCATGCGGACAAACAATCATGGACGCCGTAAGAGAAAAATCAAGGTGTGACAAATGTTTTCGTCCCACTGTTGGTATTCGTAAGAATACATAGCCCGTATTCTAGAAGCCTCCTTAACTCTAATGCCCACTTTAAGCTTTTGTATTCTAGCCTGCAAACAATTGCTAAAGGTAAACCTTAGGGTTAAGGAAGCTTCTAGGATACGGCTCATAAAGTTCTGATAACTTAAGAAAATGTCACACAGTTACCAAGTCGTTCCGATGAATCAAAGCAAGTCTCCGAGAGGTTAAGGACTGCCTTGGGTTGTCTTTGTTGATAACGTCTTGGCTGCAACATTTCTNGGGGGGTAACATCTCAACCAAAAAGGCCACTGCGAAAACACCCAACTTGTTTCGTGAAAGAATTTTGGTGCTAGCAATGATTTATCAGACAAGACATAATCTTCGACCTCAATTGTTTTCCAGACATTCTCCTCCAAAAATCTTACACGAGGGCTTGACCTCCCAACAACCATCTCATCAATCACAGTTTTTTAAATACGAGTTTGATTCGGTTAGTTTCATCAGCAACCAGTGTTATTTGGTTAGGGTATTGTTACAACTCGATCAGTGATTGGTAACCGTTTTTCTTATGGCTGCCTCTCGCTGAGGCAAAGTGATTTCAGTGGTTGATTTTCTTTCTGGGTATTGTTCTTAGCCATGATATTGTAATCCACGTTGCTCACCCGGCGTTTTTGCGGTGCAAGTTGACGACAGTGCCCCAACACAGGGTACGAAAGCCCAGTAGGATCATTGGAAATTCAAAATTCGACTTCAAAATTCCAAACAGGACCCCGAAAGGGGCTGTTCGTTTTCGTCACTTGAGGAATCTGAGTTGTGATCCTTGGGAAAACGGAAAAAGCCTTGCACTTGCAAATTGCAGGGATTATTTGTTGTGCTGTACAGAATAATCGCTGCAATTTCCAGCTTCATAGCTTTCTCCATTTTCTCAAGGATCGCAACTCAGATTCCTCAATTGACGAAAACGAGCAGCCCCTTTAAAACTCTACTTCGAAATTCAAAACTCTACTGCAAAATCCGAAACTCAGTTGACCAATCAAAAAGCGACTTCCATACTAAAGCGGACAAGTTGGATTTTGCCGCAGCATCTCCTCTGGTTGGAGTCCGGCACAAATGGGAGTACGCATGTACAAAAAAGTAAATTATGGGGCACAGAGTTTGTATAAGCTACTCGAAACCATTCTACAATATCACTGAGCCCCGTTATATGGCAAAAAATAAAAGAACGACCAGTGTAGATTTCGGTCGCAGTCTCTATGCCGCCCACTTGAAGCAGTACTTAGCGGAGCAATTTGCAAAGCATAAACGCCATTACAGTTCATTCCACTTCTCAGTGGCGCGAGGTTTATCAACGATAGCTCCGCAACGGCTGGGTCAAATTTGACGAAACATACGTCAATCGACTTGTCTTTCTTGCCGGTATCTTTCTGCTATCTTCATTTTTCGCGTAAGGCCGACATAACTGATCCCTTTCTCAAAACCCATTTCATATTGTTATGGTGTTCAGTGCAGTTTACACGTGCGCGATGCATTGCGTCATTTCAAAATGGCCGTCAACACAAACTGTGATTTGTGAAGGAACTTTTTTCTGACACGTTTTTCGGGAAAATGACAGTGATGATGGCTGTAGCGCCAAAAAAGCCAAATCGATTGATGTATGGTATATCAAATTTGAGCCAGCCGTTGCGGTGCTATCGTTGATAAACCTCGCGCCACTCGGAACTGGAATGGAGAGTAGTAACCACATCGACTGAAAACGAAATGCATTAAAAACGTTTGCACCCAATGCCAGCTGCCACAAGACGATTCTCAACAACCTTTCACGACAAAACAAGAGAATCGCTGAATAACCCATCAATTCAATGTACATGTATCGTATTCTTAATTGCAAAGCGACCATTTAAAGTTTAGAACGGCCCGAAACGACTTGTTACGATCAAAGTCACCCATCGTATAACCTCAAAGAAAAAAGCAAATGTTCTTAATGGTGTCAATTTGCATTTTTATTGCCGGGGTCTCGTATTAAGGAACAGACGTCTCGAATTCTCGTCCTCGACTGTGGTGAATCTATGAGGAACTTGAGGTGTCGTCCTCCATCCGACGTGACTTTTATTGCTGATTAAATCTAAAATTGGCGGAGAAGATACATGTAAGTAATTGAATCCTTCACCTCCTACACTGAAAGCCTTTGCATAGGCCAGCTGCCCCGTCACATATGAGGTTTCGCAGATCGAACGAAACATTAAGTACGAAATACGAAATTCAACTTCATTTCAAGGACCTAATTTCTTTTTGGAGATGATTCAGATTGTATATTACATGTACCACAAATGTCCCTGGTGCCAATGCGTCTTTTAGCATTCCATGTAACACCGAGATAGTTCTGGTGCATCTTGAATTTTTAAATTTCCATTTCGCAGCGACGAAGTGAAAACGAAAGATAAATTTCAAAGTTTAATATACACCGTAACTCTATCGGTTTAACGTCATACGCTAAAAGATGCGCTTGCAGCAGGCGATACATGTATTTATGGTACCAACCATCCCCTGAAATACATTATGTCATGGAAATGTAGTCCAATTTCGTATTTCGTACTTCGTATTTCGTCAGATTTGCGAAACCTCACTATACAGAGTTTTCGCAAAGGCCCCGAAACGCCAACGCGAATGCCAATCCCATTGTTCGATGCCACGAAGAGAGCAGCGAACAACAGGATTGACGTTCGCGTCGGCGTTTCGGGGGCTTTGCGAAAACTCCCTATTATGCAAAACCCCCGAAACACCAACGAGAACATCCAACCTTTTTCGGTGCTCTCTTCGTGGCATCGATGGGATTGGCGTTCGCGTTGAAGTTTCGTGGGCTTTGCGAAATTTCGCCTTCTTTTATTAGAATGACACGCCAGAGTCGGACTATAAAAGTAGGTCACCAGAGGACATTTACCTATTTCAGAAACTCAAATAGACTAGGTTCCGTTGAAGGAGTCTTTTAAGAATCGTCTTTACCCTTCTTTCCACTTTCGCGAATGTGTAGGAGAGCCTGCATTCTGAACAATTGCTTTCACGAGTGAACATCTTTGTGTTCCTTAGCAAGCTTGATTACCTTCCGTAGCTGCAAGCGGCTTCATTTGATTACACTTCAAATGTTCAACATATCAAAGTATAAAACAGCCAGAGGGACACGTCCGTCTCTGGTTTGTTTCCCAATGGTAAAATAAATTTAGCCTTCGCTAGACTATGAAGTGGGATTAAGGATTTTAAGCTTGAAAATATTTTACCTCTTTGATGTTCTTTTTCAATCTCATCTGCTCTGTGTAACGTTTCAAGTCTCAACGCAGACGGAATTGTTCTTTCAAAAGTCTGCAAAACGAGTCGACTTTCCCAAGGGGTATAATATTCAGACAGGGTTTAAGGAGATGATACTTAGTTTGGTTTAAAAATAATTTCTCGTATTTGTCAAATAAAGGTGTTGTTCATCTGTGAAATCTATCACGGTGTCTGTAGTGCAATTAAAATTGTACTGCAGGTTGACAGGATTTGTCTCGTGTTAAATCAACATTGCTGTTATGGTAGCAGAGCGTAGTTCAGTGTAACACTGCCTTACTATTATTGATGTTTTTATGGTAACAGAGCGTAGCACAATTTAAAATTGCCTTGCTGACATTGCTTGCACATGGTAGCAGAGCGTAGTTCAGTTTAAAATTGCCATAGGCTGGGTTTACATAGAGCGTGTCGATACACGGAAGACACGCTACGGTACGCGCGGATATTACGACACGCCAACACGGCGGTTTACATAGGCCTTCATCGTGTCTCTATCATTTGACACGATGCCTCGAATTTTGGCATTATTTTCATTAGGTATCATGCATTTCGTGATGCAAATGAGAAAAGATGTGATATTTGATGAGGAAACATCCTAAAATGCTCATCTCCGTACTTCGAAACAACGCAAGATCTTCCCACGAAGTCAGCACACGCCTGAAAGAACGAGCATGCTCGTTCTCTTCAAAACGTGTATATACTCCACTCTCTACGTAACCCCACGCGTATAGACGAATGTAAACGGCAGATTGAAAAATCCATTGTCAGTTCATCAACACACGCGTGTGTCAACGTACCGTGTCGAGTGAACGTGTTTCGTGTGGCTCTATGTAAACCCAGCCTTACTGACATTGCTCTATACATGGTACCAGAGCGTAGTTCAGTTTAACATTGCCTTTTACTAATATTGCTGTTACATGGTAGCAGAGCGTAGTTCAGTTTAACATTGCCTGCTAACATTGCTGTTACATGGTAGCAGAGCGTAGTTCAGTTTAACATTGCCCGACCAAAATTACTGTTACGTGGTAGCAGAATGTAGTACAGTACATTGCCTTACTAACATTACTGTTAAGCCAGCCATACACGATCAGTATTATTGCACAATATGGGGCCAAACATAGGGGCACGTGCTTCTGGCCTGACGGGTGGAAGAAAGATTGGCAATAATATCGCCCATTTTGGTCCTCATATTGTGCAATAATATTGAACGTGTATGGGCGGCTTTACATGATAGCAGAGCGTACATGTAGTTCAGTTCAACATCACCTGACTGAGAGGCCCTCACGCTCTTTCAATAAACAAAGAAGCCATCTTTTACATTTTGAAATCTGCATTGCAGATTGACAGGTCTTGCCTAGCAGTGACCAATCGACACGTATGTCAGGATTTGGGGGGGGGGGGGTGTCGGAAGTTGCCTCGGCAATGTTCATATACC
>NMRB01000463.1:312648-330111 GCA_002633025.1 Notospermus geniculatus
AGAATCTCTTTGCCAACATTTCTAACGAATGTCTCCCGTTTCGAGTAGACCTACACAATGAAATACAATAAAACGTACCTCCCATTCACACAAATTATAAAAGGCGAACAATGCCAAAAGAGGAATGAATTTGTATTGAAAACAGGTTTAAAGTCAAAATCACCGTTTATTCTCCATGGATCAAAAAAATGATTACATAACTTATTAGCGTTACTTCTCACCTAATCAAGGTTGAATCTGCGGGGAGAATACTTTTTTGTGAACTTCTAATTTAGTGCTCCCGGTTTTTGACCGCAAACCGCAAACTGACCACAACGTTTGCCATATATGGTCATCACGCTTTACGAGAAAGCCATGTACACGAAGCTATAGGTTAAACACCCGTGTCTGGCTGGCTTTATCACCATGGATTTTCCCTTCATAACAACGCACTTTAAAGACGCTGGCCCACTTGAGGGTTTTTCTTGCGCAAGTGGCTCTGTATAGGAAACTCAGCTGGAGAAAGTTGTTTGTGTCACTGTCTCAGCGTTAGCCTTATAAGGAAACAACAAACAAAGTGGTGAATTGCTCATTCGGAGCCAGCTTTCACGAGGAACTCTCAACGACTTAAAGGAGCTGGACGTCCAAGTTGTAAATACTCACTCACTGGTTCTCTATCCACGCGACGCCTGCGGTGCTGCCACCTATTGTCGGTGATATGTACTGATGTGAATATCGTGAATGAGTTGCATCGGACCGGGCACCAGTCTAACGATCACGGGGCGCTACTGGTGCTGCCATCTGCACGAAGGAATAAAACTAGTTTGCCGACCATGTTTGTAAACAAACCAGCTTGTTTACAACTTCGGCGTCTAACTCCTTTAACTCGTCAATTTGTCAGTTAAAGGAGTTGTTCATCTGTGAAATCTAAAAATGGGGCCGATTTCACAAAGGGTGTTTAAGACTTACATGTAGACGCGTGTAACTTCAATAAATGCACGCAATTCCACCATGCATTTGACGAAGTTACACGCGTCTAAGTCTTAAACACCCTTTTTGAAATCGGCCCAAGTTGTCTGTAGTAGTGCAGCTACAGTTGCATTGCAAGTTGACCGGATTTGTCTAGTGGTGATCAACATTGCTGTTACATGGTAGCAGAGCGAAGTTCAGTTTAACATTGCTTTACTATTGCTGTTACATGGTAGCAGAGCGAAGTTCAGTTTAACATTGCCTTACTATTGCTGTTACATGGTAGCAGAGCGTAGTTCAGTGTTAAGACTGCCGTTACTAACATTGCTGTTACATGCTAGCACAGCGTAGTTCAGTTTAAAATTGCCTTTTACTAACATTGCTGTTATGGCAGCAGCGCGTTAGGGCGGGGACATTTTCTAACGGACATCTCACTCTCCACCGAGAGTTTCAGGACTCTTTCTTACCGAAGTTTTGCGTCTACTGTTGGCTAGTTTACCATTCACTTCACTCAATGGCCGGACGTCTCTTTCATCATAGATTATGCTGGTTTACACGGCCGATTTCAACCTTTCTTCCACACGAGGGTCCTTTCTCCGTCAATTCTATACAGTGTTCCCGAAGGGATATAAGTTTGCAACCCTAGTTACACCCCCTACAACGCCTACATCGTACGATATCGATGAAGGAAATAACATTCTTGCCCATCAGACCCAACCACGGCTTCTTCGTAAAAAAATGTTATTTGCCGGCCTAATTTCCTTTCGAATCACTTTTTTCTCGTCAAATGCCTAATCTTGCAGCTTGCGATGGAGCGCGTCGACTGGTGGTATCTACCGATTACATTGGACATGCAACAAGGGGAAAGGCTTAGCCCTTGTTCGTCAAATTTGTAAAATGATAACCTTTGTGAACTGACTCATAGGGCCGTCTGCACCAACGAAGATTATCTTGAACTCAGGTTGAGCCACAACTTTTCCATTGTCACATCATGCCCTGGCAAACCTGAACAATTGAAAAGTTGTAGCTCAACCTGAGTTGAAGATAATCTTCGTTGGTGCATACGGCCCGATGTGACAATGGAAAATTTGTGGCTCAACCTGAGTTCAAGACAATCTTCGTTGGTGCATACGGCCCTAGCTATAGTGCTGGCAGTAAGGGGTTGGTCTGGGACCCGGGTCTGGGACTCCTCTGTCTTGCTGAAGCACGAAGTTGCGAACTTTTCAGCGTTCCGAAAGCAAGTATATGCAAAAACCAGTGCTTGATTCCCCCATATCAACACTCGTCACCGTAACCAGAGATGATGGCATAGTGAGCGAAAGCGGCTAACAATACATCAGGGTACAATTGATCACGTTACCTGAATAATCCTATTCTATTACCTGGTTTCCCCAGTGGACCAACCGTTGTAAAGTAGTGGCTGGGGAAGTTGGAAAACGACGATATGTGCTACTCGTATCTAGCCAGAGCTGAAGAGGGCGGGGGTATGTGTGATATTTTCTTCAATGGTGCTTGAAAGCGGAGGCACCGGTTCCCGATTCGGAGATATTTCTCGTTGAAACTGTATCAGAGCTGGTCTCGCGAGCGACGACAGGTACTGTTGATAGCCGAAGCCAGGCCTTGGTATATCCTTAATGAGAACGTAATGAGTCCGTGGCGGTCGAAATGAGTTTTTTCAGTGAGGTACACCTGACATGTCTGATGCCCAAGCATCGTTCACGACAAAGTTATTAGGGAGTTTAAGAAATCAAACGATAAACGTTAACTTTACGACAACGTTATTTTTTGTACCGAAAATACAATATATAATCTGGTGAATTGGCAGTATGAAAAATAACGTTGTCGTAAAGTTAACGTTTATCGTTTGAGTTCTTAAACTCCCTATTGTCGCCTGTTCGTCCTCTTGTGCATGGAAAATTTTTAAAAATCGTCAGAAAAGTGTGCTGGTGAAAGAGTGTGGCGAGTGTTGTGTAGCTTTTGTAGGAGAAAGTCGAGCACGAGCTATTGGATTAAAGAGAATGTATCATGGGTATTTTCGCGGGCTACGAAAATCATTGTTTATTTACATTTTGGTTTGTTTGTGTTCAGTCTTTCTTTGTCTTAGAGTAATTTGTTGGTGGCATGCCCCTCTAGAAATTCTTTTGACACCGAAAGTACATGTATTCAATTTGGGGGGTTGGCATGTCCCAAAAGTCCAAAATAACATAATGTAAACAGCTATGTTCACAAACATTGAATGTAAACAATGAAGTCGTGATACATTACCTTTAACTGGATCAACACTGAACGAAGACGACTTCATGGGGTAACTAAACTTTACAAAGTTAAACAGCCACACTCTGGATCAGTAAAATGATTTCGTGACGCACCTAGTGTAGTATGTCAAATGTACTACGTGCTATCTCCGAAGTCTCGTAGACTTCAGACGATGCTGCCGTCCATGTCTACATGTCCATGGTACATGGCACATGACATAACTTGTTTATCATGTTTATCACCAGGAAATCTGACGTCACAATTTGCCGTTGTCTAAATGACGAATCTTGTACCTTCATGTCACCATGTTTCTCCATTACGCCAATTAGGCCACATGATGAATTCGTGCGAGGCAAATAACGCACGTGAGGGGCATCATGTCTCGCAAATTCCTGACGCAAATCTCGTTCCGGTATTGACCCATGGCAAATCAATCACCCGACGACATTTTTTTTTTCGTTAGGTCGAGAAATGTCGGAGCGAAATCCTGAGAGAATGCGGAATCTACAATTGAGCCAACATCATTACACATTCTCGCTTACACATACCGTAAGAACATACACTTAGGGACCGTCTCAAAAATACCTTGAAGTCAAAGAAGTGTAAATTTTTTCACGGGGGGGGAGGGGTGGCTAACTTCATGGTCACCATTTGACTTCTTGAAAAAAAATTGGCTTCATGGAATTTCTAAAAAAATGCAATTGCATCTTTCTTCAAAATAGAGAAATAAGTTGTTTAGTCCCTTTCTTCTTACCCAACATCTTTAATAAGACTTGTGTAATACCACCCATGAGTGAAGCCAATTAGATGCCGAAATTTCACTTCTGAGGGAGGGGGGAGGGTCAAGACAGAAGTGAAAACAATTACACTTCTTTGCCTTCAAGATATTTTTGAGACTGTCCCTTGGCAAGGTTTTCAGTGCACTAGCGACTGATCTGACTTTCATATATTCTAATGAAGTCATAGTGAAACCCACAGACTCATTTACGTAGTTTTGGTAGCGAGGTGCATTTATAAAACCATAAAAACGAGCAAATCCAAAAAGCCATTACCCTTGCCTCTGGCTTACTCATTCTCACCCTCATTCTCTCCCTTGTCTGGGATCACGTCCCCATCAACCTAGCTCACACACCCCTAGGCATGACCAGGCCCCATCAACCCGAGGCTGGAGCCATAAATGTGATTTTCATGTCTATATATTACACTGTATACAAGGTACAAACGTTTTCGGCAGCATCCTGCTTGCCCTCATCAGGTAAAGTGAGAAAATATTACCTGTAATATTTTCTCATTTACGTTGTACGTAGACTGAGTAGACTGATGGTATAAAAGCTGTGTATATAATTTCAATCGGTGATTATGGAACAAAAGAAAATGAGGAAAGAGGTGACGAATAGGTCTATCTATCCTTTTTTTATTCAGGAAAAAAATAGCTGATGTAGGCCTAGTCCTAGTCATATTTAGCTCGCCTGTGAGCTATAGTTAGTAGTCATGACGCGGTGTCGGTCATCCGTCGTCGTCGGCGTAGACCGTTAGCAGGGCACGTTTCGTAGCCGCTGGGGCTATTGATCTGAAACTTGGTAATCATACATGTGTACCCCTAGGTCAGATGATCTACGACACCAAGTTTCGGTCGGATTTGAGTCTGGCTTGGCCACCAGGTGGCCCAAACCGAAAACACAAAGTGCTATAACTCATGAACTAATGTCTGGATCATCTCCAAATTTTTAAACCTCGTGACAACAGAGCGGCACACTCTTTTTTTAATTCGTTGTCTTTGTTAATTCGTTGTCTTTGGTTTCGTATTGCGGTATTGGGAAAAAATTCAAAAGTCTGTCGCATGTGGGTGTATAGCCTGGTTCTAGTATTCAATTGGACATGATGAAAAAGTTTGCAAACGCCTCCACCATCGTCGACAATGCAGAAATTTGCATTTGCTGGCAGAAACGAACTTGGTAGTGCCTGAAACGTCCGTAGAGACTGCGTATAGATAATGCTCGGTATCGACGCAGCTCACTGACCATTATCAACTAATTCCCAAGATGCGGCTGCTTCCGTCAAAAACGCCCTGGCACTGACTCGGCCAGAGATGGTCACGAGACCGTCGTGTCAGTTTCCGGATTATCATGCCACTCACGGGAAGGGAAGCATCCACAGTTCCGATTCAACTTAACGAGTTGGCTTACGGCTGCAACGGCAATGAAATAAACGGTAGGCGGAGATCTGGCCGGTCATTCCGCTTCCGTCAGCGATACCCCGGCGGGATTAGACCGGAGTTGAAGGATCCGCGTTGTCAAGTCGTGCTTATCTGGTCACCCGTGGGATTTGATAACTATGGCATGGACGTTTTCAGCCAGACTGCCCTAAATGCTCACGGTGGTTAAAATGACAGGAATTGATTAGTTTTTTCTTCAGTTACTGCGAAAGCAATCATTCCATCTCGTCTCCAACAATCCAGGGGCCGATGTACTTTTCTTCTAGAGTTTTTACCATTGTTTCTGCGGATAGATTGGATTGACTAAAAAAAATCCGTCTTCGAAAGAAAAAGTGCCAGTTGAGTGACAGTAGACTTTTTTCCCCAAGGAACAAGAGTTGTGATTTTTTTCCCGATGCAGAGATTGGTTCATCCTGCTTCAAGACTGCCATGTCACTTCTCTTCAACCAGAGAAGAGAATCGACTGAAAAAAACGTCGGTGTAAGGTGTCCCGGTGTTTCCGTTTCTCAGAGTTTGTTGTCACTATGTCCTTCTCCTTCTCGGAACGTTCTCCTTCTCGGAACGTATCTGAAGCTCCCTAGGTAGCAAGTATCAACACGAAAATGCGGCGTTTAGCCTAGTTTATACTTCGACGCACGACCATCGGCGTCCGACGCGCGATCAAAATCTGGACGCCGACCTAATGAAGTAGGCTTATGTCGGCGTACAGATTTTGATCGTGCGTCGGACGCCGATGGTCTTGCGTCGAAGTATAAACTAGGCTTTAGATATCTAATACCCCCATCACACTGAAGTCGTTTTTCAAAACGTCCTGCCCCGTCCTAAAAAATCGTAAAACGGGCTAGAACGTGTACCCTTGGCCTAATAATGCTTCGATGTACTGGAGCACCCTTCCCGTCCACGAAGTTCGTAAAAAGACGGTAAAACGTTGCCACAACGTCCACTCCGTTCGCACACAGTTTGAGGCCGTTCGGCAAAATTTTCAAGAACGTACTGAGAACTAGCTCAGTGTGATGGGGGTATCAGCACGGCCAATCAACATCACGTACAGTTCCATTTAAAGGGGCTTACAGGTCGACATTGCGTCTTGAAGCAACTCGACGGATCCGTCACAGATCATAAAACCACCACCCGCAGGTCGACATTTCAGCGATTGAGAAGAACTCGGAGCAACTGGCAGTTACCTCGAACAGCACGCTCATGTCGACAGCGCGTCTTCCATGCTCTCGGTCCATTCCAACAAGTAGTCGACGAAAAGTAGAACATGGGCAACTCGAGGTCACTTGGGATCCGGTCAGTTGCTCGGAGACGCAAGCGCGCTCAGGGGTGGCCGCATAGAAACTCCGCTACCGCTAGCGGAGCCCATCTGCCGATAGTGCTGTACATTTTTCCATGCATTTTAACACCGATAGGCTGTCGAAGCACTAGCGGAGTTTCTGTGCGGCTACCCCAGGTCGACAAAATCGGCAACTGATCAGTCACTCCGAGTTGCTTCCATCGCCGGGAAGCTAGTTGCCGCGAGTTGCTTCAAGACGCAATGTCAACCTGTAGGCCCCTTTAGCGGTTTTGCCTCTCCGTTCATTCTGAATAAATCATGTATTTTGGGATCGAAGTGAAGTGTACGGTTCTGACGACACTGGCATGAGACGTTTGACACGTCCCTGTCACTCAATCGGGCCACCTCGAAAGAAGAGCGAACAGCCCCTCCCCCAATTTGTGTGAGGAAAACAGCGGTAATCGACAAAATTGAGCAATACGTCTTCAATAGGGACGCATCTGTGGAAGGATCCATGAAGTGTCTCCTTAGCGGGGCTGTCGAAGAATTTGGAGTACTAGTCAAGTATTTGGTGAAATGCTACAAGTTATTGGCTTCGATCATGCGGAAGTAGCCAGGCTAGCCAGCCAATTTCCCGTGGTCAGTATGACTGATTTCGGCTATGATCAATAGGTGTAAAATGTGATGGTCAACCGACGATGTTCGGGTCATTGCACTTGGCATCGATCGTGTCCGGCCGTGATCCGATTGGTCTCATTCATCTTCCATGTTTGGTATGTGGTGCGTTTCCGTGCGCTTGTGGTCCAGGTGAAGGCACGATGTGTCAACCGTTCGTTGACTCAAAGTCAATAGGAGGGCTTTGATATTGCAGATTTCTGACCCCTTGTTCTTACCACAGTTGTGGTAGGTCTAATGGCGTTTTGGCTTTGTCTTATCTTCTGTCTTGAAGTCATTTAGAGTATCAAGGCGTGTTCCACGTCACACTTTTCTCCGGCGTGTTGGCTCTCTAGGCAAATCAGTCATAGAAACATTTGAAGGTCATTTTGGTCATTCATCTCGGTGTAAGTTCGTAAAGGGCCTGTCACACTGGAGTAGTTCTCAAAACGTCCTGCCCCGTCCTAAAAAATCGTAAAACGGGCTAGAACGTGTAACCCTTCGCCAAATTTTCTGGAGCACCCTTCCCGTCCATGAAGTTCGTAAAAAGACTGTAAAAAGTTGCCACTACGTTCGCACACAGTTTGAGCCCGTTCGGCAAAACTTTCCAGAACGTACTGAGAACTAGCTCAGTGTGATGGGGGTATAAGGAACCAACTAACAATGAGGAATTCACTCCTTTGAGAGCCAACTCCCAAAGAGAAAACTCATGTGGAGCGACGCCTTTAGCCTTCAGTTGTTGAGAGGAAGAGGGTAGCCTACCAGCGACGAGGGTGCAAGATCAGCAGACCCTCTAGAAATACGGTAAACTCCTCCCGCAGTTTCAAATCGCTACCCACTACGTTACCCGCGCTCTGAAACTGCTTCAGTTAGTGCCATCCTCAAAGTATTACTACTAGATGGCGTTGGCTGTCCGATTCGGGGAATCTCCGTTGGGAATCTGCCACGAATATACAGTGTTTACATTTTGTACATGTATCTTGGCCAATCAGAAAGTGTGTTACGGCGGCGTTGGTTTAACCTGTGATGATGGCTTATGATTGGATCCCTCGTCAAACAGCGCCGTCTGTTGATGATCCTTCACTTTTGGCGCCAATCATGCCAGTAGTGTTTAGTGGGTCTATACCTATGGCCAACTCGACACTGGGGACGAGTGTAGAAACAGGGTCGGTAGAATATCATACTGTCTCGCACCTTCTCCTTGCACGTTCCTTCACTCTTTGGAACGAGAACAACGATGTTGTTGCTTCACTCGATGGCAAAAGGGAAAGGTACCAGAAGACAACTTGAAGCCGATGCCTCATCAGACAAAAAAAACGTCACTAACTGTGTCAATCTCGTACCCAGAGATTAGTTACGCTCGGCCGAGGTTGATGGTCGCTACACTAATCTCTGGAGACGGCTAAGCCCTAGCGGTGGCTTCGGGAACCAAAATGCAATGGCAAGTGCGTTACACACGGCGCATCCCGCTTCACTCCAAGTTTATACAGTGCGCCAAGTAGTGCTGTGGATTTTCCTCAATAAATACGACAGATCCCTCGAAAAACACTTTATAATGACATTTTTGTGTGTAATATTTTATACTCAAGTCATCTCAAGTCATTTCAGTGCATTTGTGGTTAAAATTCGGTCTAAAATTGCACGATACCAAAAATCACACCTAAGGCGTGAAAATGGCTAGCCGTCTCCAGAGATTAGTGGAGCGACCTACAACCTCGGCCCGAGCGTAACGAATCTCTGGGTACGAGATTGTAACTGTATCTGCGCCATCGACGACGTCGGCTTATTTGTTACCTACCCTGAATAACTGCATGGCCGCCTATTTTGAATACACCACTATTTTTCAAAGGCAAATGCACTGCTCCCCGGTGCTCCATTAAGCAGTTTCATGCCTTGGCACCCTTGGAGGCACCTCGCGTGGAATTTCTACCGTTAACAACGCCTGCGAGCCAGAGTAACTTAATCAACACCACCAATTGACCATACCGTGCACTCATCAAACCCGATCTCCCTGCTTCATCTTACTTAATCGACCTAGCACCATCACTGTGTAACTGACATGCATTTCCTCCTGGGGTTTTGTTGTATTTGATGTTTTGCAATTAAAAAAAACCTCCCATGCACTTCTGATGAAAAATCCATGAGATTTTTTTGGTTGTTGTCGTTCCGTAATACAGATGCAACTTCTTTCCTCTGTTTCCGGGTCAGCGAATTAAATTGCAATTTCTGCATTAGTCCTGAGGGTAATATAGCATCTAGTTCACACCTCCGTGATCTCAGCGAGTGAATTAACTTCATCGCATCATTCAATTAACCGTAAGCAGGACGTATCATCATTGCGTTACCAGATACTAGACGACCCTCATGAAAGATCAAAAGTCGGTGCAGGTTGCTTGCTTCACACGGCTAGAAAGCCCTCCCCCCTCCTTAATTTTAGGGTACACATATATATGCTTGTTCCTGAGTTTGAAAAGGACCCCCTTATGGAAGGAACCAAGGGAAATTTTCCACCCCTTTCTGCGGGCTTTTTTCCATCCAATTAGATGGAAGGAACCAAGATATTTTCACCCCTTTTTGTGTCTTTTCATGCAATTCGAACGTGCCCCTTATTGAAGGAACCAAGGGATTTTCACCCCTTAAGCTTTTTCATTAAGAATAGGGCTTTCATACCCCTTTTTATTATTTTTTCGGGAAGATAACCTTTTCAGCCCCTTTTTAAGCATTTTTTCGGGAGAAAAGTCATTCAAAGTACCCCTAGTATTTTTCGGGAATTTTTTCCCGAACAGTGCTGCCGAAAATGACCCCTTTTCCCGAGAAAATTGGAACGAGCATGCGGTATGGTTGACCCCTGAGTGTGGGGGGGGGGGCTAGAATGTTGTGATGATTACTTGAATACAGCAACTTTCAACCTCCTGTCTGCAATGGGTATCATTCGTCCTTGATCAACTCGACCCGTGGCTTATCTGTCTATATTTAGACGTAAGGAATACCACACTCTATCATCCACGTGTCACCTTGCTGACAACGCATCTGCGTTTCTGAGATATGACCAAAAGGTTTTGCCCGTAGGACCACAAACACGAGCATCAATACATCATAAGGTTATTTGGTCCGAATTTCCTATTTACGTATATCGAACGTCTTGTTGTTGTCGTCGCATTACTTAGAAGTCGAGGATACGCTTCCGAGCTTACCGCTGCTCAATCATTTCGAGCTCTTTGCTGTTGACGTTCGTCATCGATGGAAGAAGCAATTGTCAGGAATGAATGCATATCTGTGTCAAGAGGGAACGTTCGTCTTAATGTCCATTAGGTCCCGATTGAGAGTTGCTTTGAAGTTCCTTCGAAGAATAGCTTGCATTTCTAAGCATTCAAAGGGCTACCCCATAATCCTATTTTCTGATCCTCTCCGCTCAGGTAGCCAATCATGTATCACTGTGTTTTCATTTCCTTTCGGTGACGATGTCTGGTTTTGTTGGTATAAAAGTAGTCTCGCGCAACCAGCCCCTCGGTCATACTCCGAGGTCGCCAGACCGAGGGTCTGGCACGGAACGCAATTCTCATTGAATTTTCTTATTCCGAAAATTCAAAATAAGGGGAGCTTCGCTGATTGGCTAGTCACTACCAGTGTATTATGCATGCATGCATGCAGTCCAGTGTAGTTGTGTTCTACGTCATCAGTCATCGCGTAGATTGTCCGCCATGATGGTTTACAACATTACAAGTCAAAGTAACCATACGGACCAGACTCTAAAATTGGAAATTTATTGGAAATTGCAAGAGTCTGGTGGCACGAGACTAGTATAAAAGCCGACTTGTCCGGTATATTCCCAAAGCATTGGGTCTGTCGCTTCAATTATAGTTTGATCTTGTAAAATCTATCCTTAAATTGACGCCAGAATCTAACTGTCAATTTCATTAACGTCGAGACTGATTGACATCAGATTGACCTAATTGTTTTGGATGGATGGATGGTTGAAATTTAAAAGGCAGGGTACGAGGGGCATCTTCCATTTTGCTCTCGCACCAGTGGCCGATGTTATGGTTTCAACCATACATTGTCATCATTTATTGAACGATTACAGTACGTTGCACAATTGACCTCCCTTCCGCGGCGCGCACCACCCGCGTACCATATGCAGCGTCATTCTCGTACCATCCTCGGATGTGGCGCGGCGTCGTGGAAGGCATGCACTGAAGACGTAACGTCATTTACCCGACGTCACGCAACAGAGACGCGTGACGTACCCGTACCATCCGCGATGAACTGAAGGTTACCTTCCGCGCCACGTCCTAGGAAGGTACGCGGATTCTGGGAGGTCAATTGTGCAACGTACTGTAAATCGGACTTATTCCAGGGTGACATAAGCCCCGTTTAGACGAGAGCAATTTATCGGTACTCGGTCCGGACCGAGTGCGGAAATCCCGGAAATCTCAAAATATCAAAATTTTGATAATCTCAAATATCTCAGTAACCACTCAACATATTTTGATGAAACAAAGCCCCAAATCCTTAGAAAGTTCCACTCTATCACATCTGCAACAAAAATCACAAAAATATTACATAATAAAAAGTTTGATTTTTAGTGTTTTTTTCTGATGAGCTATTATATAATTGCGATATTTTCAAAATTTCCAAACTTTTGACGCGGAAATATGACCAACAAGATATATTTCATATGGAACTAACCGTGGTAAAATTGGCCCAGTAGTATTTGAAATATTCAAAGTATCAGGTGTAGATAAACTAATGTCCATGACTGTAAATGTATGAGTCAATCACACTGTGGACTTATGGCTGGATTTCATGCTGGAGGTGGTATCACCTGCGTTTACACAGCGACCATGAAAAAGCGAGCCGAGAGTATATTGCGTCTACATGTTCTTTTTCTATTAAAAAACCTTCCACGACGGTCAGACCACTTATGGCGAATTTCTATCGTGACGTGAGACACGTACCTCAATCACAACCCGAGCCAATAGCAGCGTATGTCCCAGACATCATACTATTTATTCTATCAATAAATCAGATTACCGAGCCAAGGATTTCCGAATCCACATTCTGTTATCCGAATTCGTCCTTCGATATTTCTTCCAATTTGCAATACAGAGAGTGTAAAGCAATCTCGGTGACTCCGAGTTTGCCCCCGGCTTCCCCAGGGCCGCAGTACGTTCGTCATTGTCCAGGAGAATGAGCGACCATCCACGAGTATATCTGTCAATATAGAGGTAATAAACAACATTAGACCGCTGGAGAGGAAATTAGTCATTTCCATTCATAGTCAGGTTGAGGGCAGACTCTAGCCATGTGTGAGTCCTTTATAGGCTATTAGCACGTGCTATAAGGGAGATGGGCTTATCGTACGCTGATAAGTAATTCGGAAGGCCAGGATCCAAAGGAGACCACATTACCTTCCTGTTGTGGCTAGCTAGTTGCTAAAACAAACACTCCTCCAATGGTAAAAGATAGTGCAGCCACTTGTAGCCGGTAGTATGTAAACATTGAAACGTTTCAAAAGAAACGGGCCAAATGAAACGACCCAAAAAACATGCTAAATCTGAAGTTGCATGGCAGAAACCAACGGTGTAATTTTGTTTTTGCAGTTCATTTTTGGCACTTTCATCGCATAATAGCATTAAAATCTCTCAAAACACACGTGGTTATTTTCTATGAGGAATTTGTGCGAGGCCTCAAAACGTCTTCAAAATATATCGTTTTTGATATTGGGGAAAGTTTGTGAGACAATGTGCATGCGAGTTGTGAATAGATAATAAGCCATGAGTATTCCAACCAATTAGCGTACTCCGATCATACCATTATGAGGGGTGCGAGGTTGGCGAGAGGAAAATGTGACGTCGTTCCCCGCAGTGTAGCCTAAATCTGGCTAAGAAATCGCAGAAAAAGCTAAAATGATGATAAAAATCATGAAGGCATCTGGTAATCTACATTCCTCTATTCATTCTTGCTCTTGCTCACTCTACAAACCCTGCTACCGACGAGGCCTACCCGCACGAGGTGTTGTAGAACATCAATGGAATGGGACTCAAGGCAAATCATGGTTCAACTTGCCATTAGATGACCACTTTTCGTCCACGGTATAATACGAAGGGTCGCTTCCGGATTTCACGAATTTTCGACCCAACCTGGGTCTTCGTCAGGTACTTTCTAGTCGAGCTACCAGAAGTGAAAAATGAAAACGTCCACGGTGGTGTAGTATTTGTTGTTCGGGTCTCCGACTAGCAGTCAGAGGGTCCCAGGTTCGAATCCCACTGGATGTGAGACTTTGGGCAAGTCTCTTTGCCTTACTGGCCTCTCTCCACCCAGGTGTGTATAAATGGGTACCAGTCGGAAATGCCCGATTGTAGCGCGGAACGGGCAGCTCATCAAAGTTCTGCTGAATGGTTTCGGGATAGCCTGGGGTTGAAGTGGGGGTTGAAGACTGGGGTTGATAACCTCTACCGCAGTTGATCAGACTATAAACCCAAACTTTAACTTTACTTTCACTTTAACCTAAATTATATGACCCTGGACCACGCCCTTCTTTCTTGCTTTCAAACGTGTCGTGGCATATCAGTTTTTGAGTTATTAGCAAATAAAGGTGGAGAATGGCGGCCATCTTGAAATTCAAGATGGCGGCCAAAAAGCGCAGCTTAAAAAATTGGCAACAATGTTTTTCTGAATCTACGTTTAATTTGCTACACAAGAAAATCACTATTTCCCAGACTGTTCCAAAAATGGCCACAAAGGCCATTTTCGCTACACAAGCCAATGGACTAAATCCTGCGTTGCTATCATGATTGATTTGTCTTGGGAATTTGTCGTTACCCTCATTCAAATCATGTCCATTTGTAAACGGGGGTGATCGTTCAGTTTGTCGGCCCGTCTGAAAACTAGGAATGTTATGAGATCTTTAATCACCTCCCGTGACAGGTAAAACCTTCTTCCAGGTGATTAGTGCATCCTTGCGTTGTCAGACACCACTCTACTTGCCGCACCTCACTAAAATCACCCAACGACAGCCAGACGCTTCACCGGCATCAGACAAGGGAACACGGATGCCACTCAAAGGCAGTCGAAATATGACATGTTGGCGGAAGTCGATGGCAGTCTGCCCGCCATGACACTGCGAGATGACGAGAAATTGAAAGACAAGGGGAAGCGATTAGGTGGCTTCTTTCGTTTCTCATAATATTTGTCTTGATCGGCTGTTTTCTTTTGTCGCGGTGAAAGTGGTGGCTGCTTAGGTTGTCAGAGAGACACCATGGCAACACATTAAGAGATTCGCGGAGCTGAACCTACTTTTGTTGGCCAGGGACTTTATTCACAAAGCCCCAAATCCTTTGCCAGACAGATATAGTGAACAATAGGTTACCTGTGGAAGGGACAATACAATAGTTTATACACTCCGTAAAGTTTTTACGAGAGCTTCGTGAATAAGGCTCCCCCCCCCCCCCCGAAACGCCAACGCGAACGTCTATCCTATTGTTCGGTGCTCTCTTTGTGGCGTCGAACAATGGGATTGGCGTTCGCATTGGCGTTTCGGGGGCTTTGCGAAAATTCTCTAATAATGGCCTTAGTGAACCCGCACATTTCAATAGCTGAAATGTACTACGTAACAGGTAAAGAGTAGCAGATCAATGCATAGACAATCTGACAGCCCTTGTTGATCATTCAGCGACATCCGACGGTTTTCCTAGACCGCCACACATCTGTGAACGGAACTGTTGCAGCAACAGTTTCCAAATATTGCGGGATCGTGCAACGGGAACAGGCAACATGTTTTCACCATTGACCGGTCAGCACAGGCTCTCAAATCAGATGACAATCAAAGTTAAGTTGGCTAGAGTTGGCAATACAAGTCGGAAGGCGAAAAACTGAGGCGATAGAAATCGCCTGTTGTGCGGTAGCCTATTCTGCACAGCTGGTGAGAGCAAGACGGTATTATTCTAAAGGAAAACCGGTATTAAGTCTAGCTGCTGTCGTTCAAAAACCAGACATGCGAACATACTCTGTGGCCGATCGGTCGACACCATTGTGGAAATGTATGGTTTATTTTTTCAGGAAACAATGAAAAATTGACTTTTTGAATTCTTTCTGTGTTTTTATACAAATTTATTGATTACGTACACATATTTGATGTTTACCGCACGGCACGCGCTGCCGCCGACAGCTGGACTTCTTAAAGGTATACTGTCCTCACCTCTTGTCTTTAACCAAATTGTTCGTTGATGGTTGGCGACGAATAGATACCAAAGATCTATAACTTGAAATGAAATAGATTTATCTTACAAGACACCTGCTCCAAGCAATATCTTGCAATCATTGCCATCTGTATATGGGCGTAGCCCGATTTTGTCGGTCAATAATTAGCGAAAGCTGTGTGCCTTTAACAGATTCAGGTTCCAGGTTCGACCTAATGAACAGTCACCCAGATGCTGCAACAACTAAAAATCGACTACACCGAAAGCTCATTATAGGCCTTGGTACAGATTCTGTTACGAATTGGATTATGGTGGTTGTATCTGACATTCAGTTAACAGGATTACAATCGCCGAATAATTAAAAGGCAGGAAAATTTACAAGGTAAATGACTTATTTTGCAAGCGCCCGCCCGTGGCCAAATTCATACTTCCTCGCGACCAGTATGCAGAACGGGAAATGCTTTGTTTTTTTCCGCCAGGCAGGTTCCAAACAAAGCTACTATCGTTCCCAGACAGGTCGGCGAGGAAGTGTGAATTGGACTCAAAAAGCTAGATTCATACGTCTCCGTTTTGCGCTTTGCGCTTTTCCGTTCTCTATGTTTATCTGTGGTACCAACAATAAAATTACATGTACTTTTTCTACCACGCACTCATATAGGAAACGGACACGCGCAAAACGCAAAGTATGAATGTACAATGTAGCTTAAATCGGGCGTTGGCGCTTGACGCCTACCTCCCACATCAGAAATCAACCACTTCGTCTGAGGCGTGGGTTCTTCTCTCGAATTGCTTAATCAAATATTTGTCGCCGATATTTTCCACCTATTAGCAATCGACTCGTACTACATACCGATATGACCCTAATTTCCCAACAGTTAATATTCCATCCGTGTTACTCCTTAAGATCCACTCGGAAGATATCGTAGGTGCGAACCACTCCGTCACATGAAATATCATTTCTACGAGGTCGTTTACTTTAGCAAGAGCTGGTGAGGTAAATCTCTGAGAATCTTGACAGTGTAGAGCATCAGCGGTCAATAGATTGAAAAACCATATTAGCTTAAAGAGAATTCGGTCAACAACACCGGGAAATGAAAACTTGAATGCTTTTGAGAACCATTTTGCAAAGCAGGTGAAAGGAGCCTGCTTAAACAATGCTTCGAAAACGAAATTGTGTTATTAACTTGTGAAGCTGGATATCCTGCGAAGGTGACATCTGAAACATATGCACAAATTTCTTTTTTTTATTTTGGTAGACTCGAATGCAACCGATGGCAAATTCAAATTCAAATTCAAATGGCATGTAGCAACAAATGAAAATCGAAAAATGACTTTTTTTCTACCCGTGAGGCAAGAAAGCAGTCGTCTCGAAAATAAAACAAAATTTTTCATACTGTCATAAAATCAGCTATCTTATTGGTGCATGGGAATCTCTAAGTGGCCACTTAGTCTGCAATTGGATTTTACAATTTTTTTGTGTCATAATGTTCTGCCAATGACCTCGGGTAATGTGTCTGCCATCTTGGTAATAATTGAAAAAAAATGGTTATATGCTTGTTACCCAGACGGGAGTGATTTTCCGTGAACTGATATCGCGCGCTAGTCGACCGCTAAGGAAACAAGTCGCCCATGGGCGATGCGCTCAGCTGACAATATTGATTTTTAGGTGTAATTTAGTTAAATTGCAGGCACATGCTCTAGCCTGAAAACTGTCCCCGAACTTTAAATTCAAAGTCATGAATTTGATGACTTTAAGGCACATAAGTAAAATAGCAGTGTTTCCAATGATACTGCAGCCCTACCTGCAGTAGAAGATGATATGAATATCAACACTGGATGCCCCCACTGGTTAGTGAGACCACAACACTAATTCATGGTGGCAAGGGCATTATCAATCAATGCATGCTCACAGA
>NMRB01000463.1:340713-357543 GCA_002633025.1 Notospermus geniculatus
AAGGATCGAGGGCTCTGCATGGACAGAGGTAGGCTCCAAATATACAGTGTACGTATCCGAACGGGGAAGACGGTGGAACGGGTGGAACAAAGATAACAGGGCGCGGGTTAGATTCCAAGCTGGGTCAAAATTTTTTCTTTCAGAAAAATGTTCAGCAGGAGCTCACCAGAGGATGTTGACACCTCTAAAGCTCGAAGACAAATAAGGTGGCGCCCTCCTGGCGTCGTGGGGTATATCATGTTCTGAGCCTTCGTTTGAGGTGTCTGCAGGGCGTTTGCAATTCTCTTGCTCGTCGCATGGGGGCTTTTTGTTCGGTCACGTCAGCTTTAACCATAACGATGAAGTTATTATGCAAAATTAAAGATCAGGGGCCTGTTTCATAAAATGACTTTAAGCTTATGGTACCATTAACTTCAATGCATTTTCCATTTGGTTAAAGGTACCATTAGCTTAAAGTCACTTTATGGAACAGGCCCCTGAATGCTGTCGTTGTCATCAGCGGGATAACGTCTTGATCTCTCTATTTTTACCCGAGGGGTACGTGTATGTTCAAATTGACGAACCGGTGTCATCTTTGAACAATCTGCAGTGAACTCCCGCGACCGCCGCCGGCGCTGCAGGAACGTGTCTATAGTTAATCCGTTGTCTCCTGATTGACATCGCTAAAACCATTCTCATTATTGGCGCATTAGAAAAAAATAGCAAGATTGCGTCGCGCAGAGATTGATAGAATTTACAAAATAGAAGATGATTGCCTTGTTTATATCGTTGCCATGGTTACCCGCAGGAAATTACAGGGAAAGGTTGGAAGCTACCTTTGTTTCTTGTATGAAATAAAATGTCACACTATTGGGACACAGTCACGTGTGATGTCAATTTGAAATTGCAGTTTTAGAAATTGGCATGGGTTTTTTAAACCAAATGGTTTGATCCGAAACACACTCAGAAGTTAGTGGTCTTCACACAAAGACAATGCTTTTTGAGCCAAGTGACGCAGGCTATTCCAAAACTCACAAAGAAAGTACTGATCTACAAATAGATAACACTTTTATTAAGCCGAAGAGCTTGCTCTGAAACGCAGCCAGAAAGTGGTAATCAAGACGTCAAAGGGTAACATCAACCGATCCCAACCGACTTTTTTCCTTTTCAAAATTTTATGAACATGCATACTAGACACTATGACCCGTATTTTAGATGCTCCTCAACGATCCTATTGAATAATACTAGTAGCCTTGAGGAACTCCTTTACGTTGAGGAGCATTCTAAAATACGGGCCTATATGTGTAGTACATGTAGGCACTCGTATATTAATTTACTTTACCAATGATTCGTATATCGACCGTTTGATTGTACTTACCTCTTCCTAAATTATAACAATATTGCACTTGATATGTTTGTTGTTAGATGTTCATACATCGTAAATGCATAATCCTCTCTTATCTATTTTTGATGCATGGTGAAAATGCTCGCTTCAGGAAAAATAACAAAAAAACCCCGACAAATGACACGCAGAACAGTGTTGTAGCGTGATACATGTAGCTAGTCGGGAATAACATTATATGCTGTACATGAGGGACCTTTACAAAGCACCCGTAACTTTAAAGGGCCTCTAGAGGCAGCTTTTCAGTGCATATTGATATGATTACTAACACAGATTGGTGCCATGAGGATCCAACTTGGGCATCATTTTTGAAGTAAATTTCATCACTGTCAACATTTGATCCACAATTCATGAGTTCATGGTTACTAGGGCCACCTGTTGTATAGTTGCAGTACTGTTAGTAGCCCAAAAGCAAGCTGCCTCTAGGATCCCTTTAAGGGCACGTAGATCTTTTGTTAGGCTGATAGTGAACAATAGGTTTCCCCCAAATAGACATCAATTCGTGCATTTCGTAAGGTTAGGAAAGCTTTGTGAATACATTCTAATCCAATGGTGCGCCAATCTTACGGCAAAAGAAAGCTTTCTGCTACACTGCACTCCTTATACAAAGAGCACTTGGGATTACGGCATCGGTTTCTGAATCCTGACGCAAGCGGATTAATCATCATACCAGTCTTACACATTGTGCATTTTTTTCTTGCCAGCTTATGAATTCCACCACAGACATTTTTTCGATGTAACCCTGCGTGTGCGTCTGTGTACACAAGGTGCATCGAATTTCGTTGTCTGCGTGTGCATTTCTTTAAAAATGTTCACATCTGCAGTCGGCACATGCTTTGAGTAGCTCAAATATTCAGTAAACGCCATCATTCGCACAGTTTCTCCTACCAAGAAAAATTCTATTGCCTGGCTGGGTTGTTTTAAAGAGTTTCTGCAGTCACTGGAGGTCAGTCGTCGTTTCTGATAGATAAATAATAGCGAATTTTCGCAAAGCCCCTGAAACGCCAACGCGAACGCCAAAAAACCCATTGTCGGTTACTAAGAAGAGAGCACCGAACAAAGTTTTTTCTTTCTTTCCGCACACATTTTGTTAGTTATTGCACTCACTTTAGCAATGTAAAGATACATGTAGGCCTACATGTATGTGTACTTTTACATGAATAAAGATAAAGATATATAAAAGTATAGACGTTCGCGTTGGCGTTTCGGGGGCTTTGCGAAAACTATGATGATCTCATGCCCCTATCCAGATTATCCTGTGAAACATTCGACGGTGTGCCGTACAATAGGGAGGTTTCGCAAGCGCCCGGTTAGGCCCTACGAAGACGTTTATCTATTGTGTGGGTACACCCAAACAATAGATAAACGTCGTCGTATGGCCTAACCGGGCGCTTGCGAAACATCCCTAATGTAGGCCTATAACCGGCGCTTGGTGCATCATTTCGAAATGTACGACTTGTGTAAAAGGTAATCAATATCTGCCGCGAAAAAATATCAACACCAGACGACCTATGACCTTCCGACCGAATCAACTCAAACCCGGGCCGCCATGTTGACGTTTACCGGAAGTCGCCTTCCGACCAATCACGTTTGCTGTGACATCAATGTAGGGTCGCGGTGACGTGAACTCGGAGCAAGTCAAACCTTTCATCATGGCAATTTCAGGTCGAGTTGACATCAAAATCCGGTGCAATAATGTTGTGAGAGTACAGGTGGCTAGTGTAAACTCTCATAGTCGATCACGCTATTGACATCATTTTGTAAACATAGACTAAAAGCGTTTTTTCCTGCCAAACAAAATCTCTACAGTCCGTCCCACAACACAGAACCAAGTGATCTGGTTACGTGGTAAATTTACGCACGCGTAGCTGTTCATCATCCCTTTAGATTAAAGCGAATTGGTATCGAAAAAATTTGATTTAGAAATAGAATTTGAAAGGGGAGGAATTTTTGGAAAAAAATGTAAACAAACTTCTCCAGAATGTCAACAAAGAAATGTTCGTGCATTCTGATTGGCTGAATGCCAAATGTAAATAAAATCCGCTGTCAATTCGCTTCGCGGGGTTTGTTTCGATTTTTGAGCGGCCCTCTCATAGCGAGTGAATCTAGCCTGCAGGCAACGCCGTGCTCCAGTCATATGCAAAACCTGTGCAATATGCGAACGTGCACCTGGGGACGAGGTTCCCTTAAAAATTTGTTAAAATGGATTAATGGCATTTTCAAATTCAGTCGGTCAAAATGTACATTTTGTACTATTCACATTGATTTCGAAGCGGCAGATTTTGCAGAATACGCCTCCGAAGTTTGGCTGTCTAATGCATTTCCCATTAAACTAAAATCCATCTTTCGCCTTTTTCTCAAAATGGCGCTTGATATTGAGGACCAACTGTCATGGCGCCCCAATTGAATCAAAACAAACCCCGCGAGCTATTCGCTTTAAGAACGAAAACCGTTACAATACGAATCTCCAGGGTGTAACGAAAGAAGCTTATATACGTGTATGAGATTCTGGTGAGGATGCCGACCTGACTGAAATTCCCCGCGTTGTTTGTTTTATCAGGATGATATCATGAAAGGCCAAGATGTGATACGTTTCATACGTTTACATGTGTATTAACCTTTCCCAACTACAGCATGAACGAGTGTTCCACTTAGGATAAATGCATGATAAACTGTTTACAGTGTGTTATGAACAGATTGATGCACTGTCGGCGGTGTGTACATCTGATTTATTTATGATGTACAGTTGGTGGTACATTTCGGTCGATTTCTTCAGACTAGGTGTAAATGTGGCTTCATTCGTGAACGATGGAGGGAGGCATGAGCAGTCGCTATAAAACATGAATGTCAAGTACATGTATATAAATTATAAAGGTATAATCAGAAATATACATACGTGAACAGTACCAAAAATTCGTAAGCGAGTCTAAAGTCTGGCGCACACGAGAGCTTGCTGCTGACGGAAAAGTTCGTTCGTGGTGCGGTGCGATTCACGCACGATTTTCGTCCGCATTCGAGGCGCTGTGTGGCCAATATCTCAGTGTCCTGTTTGATATTCCCCCTTGGTTCGCGTGGAGGAAACTGGGCGAAGACGTTTCGGCGCCGCCATTTTGGAAATCATTGTGCGCCAGGCTTAGTAAAAATCCACGAATAAGCAAAATTGTTGAGGCGCCACGTCGCCACGGACACAAAACGTGTTGTTATTTATGAATGTACGTACGTATCAAAGCACAGATCAATATATTAGTAACCTGTTGATCGTTCACCACTGATGGGCGATCGCATTTCACTTCGTTTAGAATACAATGGTCCGTATTCTAGAAGCCTCCTTAACTCTAAGGTCCACTTTAATCTTTTGTATTCTGCCCTGCAAACAATAGCTAAAGGTAGACCTTACACTTCAGGAAGCTTCTAGAATACGGCCCATAGTCTGGTCGAATCAGAGGAATGCAACCAGCGCCGGTATAATGGTGTTCATATCGCGTATATCATATTCTTTATATACATAAACACATGATTTCCAGTATCTCTGCATCTATACTGGCCTTATCATATTCCCCCTTGGTTCGCGTGCTCACTCGATCTCACTTGCTGTCGGTCAGATCCACCGTCAGGGTATTCAAATATAAACATAAAAAATTATGGCCAGTGACTCGAGAGTGCTCAAGGCAAGAAGTGCTTTGTACAGTACGTACACTGGTGGGCAGAAACATTAAGACATTTTCAAAATTCTAAATCATTTTCCTCTTTTGCCTTCCTTTTGTCTCTTATCACTAATTATTTTTCTTATTAATCAGAACATTTTCATCTTGGTAGGTGGGTTATATAATCCCCTCTAATTGTCCATACAAAAGTTTATAGAGGGGTTGCTGATGGGCAACAGAGATAATTATGATGAGTGCCATTGGAGGGGACAAGTACGGATGAAGCGCATCATGATTGTCTTTGTTATTCATATATCAGCAACATTATGTCAGTAACCTTTGGCATGGACATTCTCATGGGATTATATAACCCACTTGCCAAGGTAAAAATGTTCTGATTGATAAGGAAAATAACTAGCGGTTAGAGACAATATAGATGAGATCAAACTAGGTCGTCGTTTATGACGTCATGGCGATTTCTTGGCAACCCGCACATGCGCAGTTGTCATTTTCCTTGACAACGCGGAGGCTGGTGTGTTTACATTGGTTTCATGGGTTTCAACGAAGGATTCCGGCAATCGGCAGCATTTTTGGTGGTTCTCTTCGATATTTCTGCAGAAGAGCCCTCAATTACACTGTGAACGGGTCTGGTAGTAGTTGAGGGACGGAAAAATCACTGGTTTCCCCGCTGGTTTCTCATAGGTTGAGCGAAGAATGNAATGGTAATAAGCAAAAAGTCAATCTCCAGAATTCACGAATTTTCGACCCCAACCGGGGTCTTTTTCAAGTGGAACTTTACAATCTGAAACTCTAGAAAAGACTGAAATTCTAATGGCAAGTCAACCTCAAACTTAACTTTGCGCATCGCTGGTGCAACCGGGCCAAAGTCTTTTCGATCAGTGTCTCGTGGGTTCTCATTCCTTACAAGCTCTGCCTCTCCTTAAATTTTGCCTGCGGCAGTGTTCCCTGACCATCTCCTCTATAAGCCGAACCATACATGTACATCAGTCCAGCGACAACAAAATTTGTAGCCGGGCATGCCGGCTTCTCATTTCGACGTTAAACAGATTGTCAATACAACGTAATATCTAAGATATGATGGTCTCATCAACTTGGATCTTGTTCCCGCTCGATTCAATCAGACGGCACTTATTCACGGCCCTGTCTAGACGAATTACCTTGTGAACTACGAATCCAATTTTGTCCTTGGATCCATATACATATGTAAATAACAAATTCCCTGCAGGTTTTCAAAGTGTCAATACACTGTCAAATCCAATGATTTTCCCTATTTGAATTGAGACTACGAGTGAAATCTTCCAAAGAAGTTGTATTGGTTTTAGTTGATTCTGAAGCCAATGAACTTCGAGGCGTTTCGGCTCCAACAGCGCGGAAAGATATCTCGTGTCATTGTTGCCAAAAATTTCTCCAGCTCAGCCTTTTACATTATTCTGACAATCTTATGGCGAGAAAATAGCTGCGCTTACTATTAAAAAGATGCTCTCGAAATTACGTTTGAAAAACATCGATTTCCGAGCCGAGAGCCAGATTTGAGATTGCTGTCTTATCAAATTTCGAAGCATCTTACCATTCACCATCCATTCGTGACAATGAACGACAACAACAAGTAAAAACTGACCTAACTGAACATTTAAGCCCGGGCTTTAAGCCATGTTCAGCGTCATCCAATCAGTGGTTCCTGCATTTTGGCTTCAGAGAGAGTGGTTTTCATAGCAACCGTCAATACGAGAACTCTGCCATGTGGCTTTGGACACTACTTGCCAGAACCAAATCAAAACTCCACGAACCGAACTAAGCCAGTTCACCGTCATCCTAGAAGCTTTTCTTGCATTTTTGATTTCAGTGTAGAGCTTTCTTTCGCATCCATCAACTCGAACACTCCGCCAGGTGGCCTGGAATGCTTGCTTTGGACGCTGCCTTGCCAGGACCATGGAGGTATAACATGTATAATAAAGATTATTTACTTTATTATTACTTTATTATACCTCCAAATCCAAAACTGTCCGAACCGAACTAAGCCACGTTCACCGTCATCCTATCAGCAAGGGAGTAAGAAATAAAAGTGGAAAATACATGTAAGAAACGGGAAATTTTGGATTTTTTGCGAATTTTTCAATTTCTTAAAATTGGGATAGAATTTTTTCCAGTTTGAGATATATTCTTAAAATGACATGATATTTTGTCTGATTTTTAGGGCAATATATTTCTCAGAATGGAAATTTTTTACCCCAATTTGAGAAATTGAAAAATTCGCAAAACTTACCCCAAAAAATTCCCACTTCTAATTTTCCACTTTTATTTCTTACTCTCTTCAGCATTTCTTGAATTTTTATTTCTGAGTAGAGCATCCGTCAACCACGCCAACCCGAGTATTTCGTCACGTGGCCTGGTATGCTTGTTTGAACGCTGCCTTGCCAGAACCAAATCCAAAACTGACCAAACCGAACTAAGCCACGTTCACCCACATCCAATCAGCGTTTCTTGCATTTCTCATTTCAGAGTAAACGCTGTTCGTATAGCACCCGTCAGCTCGAATATCCACTACGTGGCCTGAAGGTCTCACATCGGACACTGCTGCTTACCAGGACCAAATTTGAAAAATTCGCAAAAATTACCCAAAAAAATGTCCACTTCTAATTTTCCACTTTTATTTCTTACTCCCTTCAGCGTTTCTTGAATTTTTATTTCTGAGTAGAGCATCCGTCAACCACGCCAACCCGAGTATTTCGTCACGTGGCCTGGTATGGTTGTTTGAACGCTGCCTTGCCAGAACCAAATCCAAAACTGTCCAAACCGAACTAAGCCACGTTCACCCACATCCAATCAGCGTTTCTTGCATTTCTCATTTCAGAGTAAACGCTGTTCGTATAGCACCCGTCAGCTCGAATATCCACTACGTGGCCTGAAGGTCTCACATCGGACACTGCTTACCAGGACCAAATCCGGATCACAAGTACAAGCTAGAACGCCAATTGGATAGTTACATGTAATGCAAAGGCATTACACCGAGGAAGGGATTACACCGATAAAAAAAACTTGGCGAACGGATTTTTGACACATACATGTAGCGCGATTTCGCAGCGGATATAACAACTCTGCGGCGTCCGTTGCTCTTCAGGCAAGTAAAGCATAGGCGATTTTTTATCGTCTCGGGAATCTAGCCTTTTGATTTTATGGAAGAAAAAAGGAATTCTGTCCGTGTTTGTTGCTGGATGCATCCGTCTGTTGTTTCATCACCGGCGCACCTCGTCTCCAACGGAGTATGAAATCACGGCAGTTACGGCATCCACTGTGCTCTGATCGATCTCAGGTGGCGAGTGTTGGGCGCTGATTCTCCGAGCCGAGGTTCAGTCCTCGTCGATTTCTCCACGACTCCTGGAGCTCAATCGGTCGGCCGCGAGGAAACAGATAGTGTGTGTGATTACTTTGTAATTCTAATACAGACTCGTATCGTTTCGGTTTGACTTCATCATTTATGAGAAGCGACAGACAACAGTTATCCTAGATAAGAGAATCCATTTCAACGATCGACTCCGAATGTTTGGAATAACACACATTAAGCACCCCCGGAGTAATTATTAATTATCCATTTCGGCAAAAGTGTGTTTATAACAACATGTTGTGAACGTTCTTGGCACTTTTATTCGTTAATTTTGGATTGAATTCCATACGGTTTTTGCGGTCGCTTGGAAACGCTTTTAGACTCTGCGATCATTGGATAAGAGAGAACACGGTAGATCCGATGGAATAAGGAGATACGGCAAAGCAGTCAGGTAGGCGTCCCTTTTTTACCCTTTTTGTCAAATTCGGTATATTACATCAGGGAAAATGTTCTTGTGAATCCAAAATCTAAAAAAGATTCAAAAAGCTACCTCGTCAACCGAGAATTAACAGGGTTTAAGTGCTTTTTTACTTGACCCTCACTTCCTGTGCTTATAAGGGACTAAAAGCACAGGAAATTTGGGTCAAGCAAAAAATGCACTTAGACCCTGTTAATTCTCGGTTGACGACCTGTCTACAGAAAAGTCTTTCCTCAAACTTAAGTCTTTCACTGCCAAGGTGCATTCATTCAAATTGGACTGATTTGTGACCCGTGACAGCAAAATGAGCCGGAATGCGCCGGAAGGAAGACAAGATGACACTGCAGAACAATTACAGAAATGGACAAAGTCAAATATCACAATAGGCAGACAATGGGTGATTTCAAAGTTGGTGTTAACACGGTGTTTACAATGCATTAAAAGCATTGTAAACACCGTGTTAACACCAACTTTGAAATCACCCATTGCTGAAATCAACAAACCGTTGGTTCACCTTGGGTCTTCTTCTGTGTGCACTCCCACTCATCTTGATGTCACGGGTCACGTTTTGTGCAAAAAGTCCCTAAAACCGGTCACATAGGTATTATTTGGAAAGCTATTATTAAGTGCTTTCCGCTCATTACCAAGTACTTGCAAGTGTCCTCAGACGATGTACCTTTTGTCAATGAGGAGGGCGATATTTTTTTATCCCGACAGGTCGGCGCTGCGAGCGAAGTGACCTTAAGGCCGTCTCACACGAGCGCCGAGTACGGCGTCAACTAGCGCGTTTTGAAAACGCCGACAAGCGCACTATTTAGCGCATAGTTGACGCCGTGTGAACGCACGTCCTGCGTTTTCAAAACGCAGGCCCTGCGTTTTCGTGCGTTTCGACGACTTCCGGTACGTAGCGTCTCTTCTCTTTGACGCAGAGAATGCGATAAATTAACGCAAAGTAGGCGTTTGTAAACGCGCAGTGCGTTTACAAACGCTGCGTTTTCATGCGTTCTCATGCGTTTTCATGCGTTCTCGTGCGTTCTCATGCGTTTTCATGCGTTCTTCAACGCTGCGTTTGCGTCAATAGACGCACTCCTCTGCGTTTTCGAAAAAGTTTTGGACATGTTGAAAACCAATGCGTTCACCCAGGGGTCTGCGTTTACAAACGCAGAGTTGGCGCACGCAGTGCGTCAACCCTGCGCTCCTTTCGGCGTTTCATAAACGCCCCCAGACGCACGGCCTAAACGCCGGATAAAACGCTCGTGTGAGACGGCCTTTAGACGTCATTTTAGGTGTTGACGTTGCGTCATGAAAAAGTGACCTGTACATTTTTCTACAGGAATAATGAGACAAAACGTATGCATTTATCGGTATAACATTACATGTACATGTACGTCGTTTTAAGGAAAAAAGCAATGAAATTAGAGAAATGTTCATCTACTACAAGATGATGTAAGTTTTACTGTCGGGTGACCAAAACAAACGGGTTATTTTCATGCCAGAAGTACATGTAAACTGAAGTAACGTTAGAAAAAAGAAATTTCGGTCACAGCACTCGCAGCGACACCGTGTGGTGCTAGTACGGCGCCCTCCTCATTATGTAATAGTTTTCTGGGTTTTTTGATGAAATAGCCAATGGCAGTGGAAGGGTTAAAGGGGTGAATGCTTTTAGGTGTTGTTCAGCCTGTTCTGTCGTATTGGAATCGTCCGACCTTCTTCTCTTTAATTGAACGAACTTTGTTCGACAGCACGATTGATTTCAATTTATTATTCATACCTAATCCTCTCAACGACACCAACGTAAAAGCACTCTTTCTGGAACCCCCGCTGATTCGTCCATTCCTGTAAATCACCCGTACCTCCTCGATAATTGACCGATCCGCCACAATGGATGGGTGATAATTATTGTATTAGCTGATTACCGGTAGCAATATTCTCCCGGCGGATAGCGACCCGCTATCGGAAGTGTTCCGGACGTTAAACGCATGGCACTTTAAAGCGAAGCGCACATTTGCGGCAAATCTCAATTCGGTAGGGATGTTTTTAAAGTCGGCTGACCCGGCTGAATGACGAGTCCAGCAGCGTTGGGTCAGACGACTTTAAAAAACCCCTGCCGCATTGAGATTTGCCGTCCATGTGCGCCCAGTTTAAGCTTAGGCGCACATTGACGGCAAATCTCAATGCGGTAGGGGTGTTTTTGAAGTCGACTGACCCAACGCTGTCGACTCCTCATTCAGCCAGTTCAGTCGATTTTAACAGACACCCCTACCGCATTGAGATTTGTCGCAAATGTGCTCTTGGCTTAAGGGCTGATTCATACTCGCTTGCGGACCGTCAAGCGCATGAAACTGATCGCAGGTTTCCACGACGTGAATGTGCACACGCAGTGAAATTGATCATAGTCGGCGCAAAATCCGGACGGAGTATGAATCAGCCTTAAGGCTAGGCGCATATGGACGGCAAATCTCAATGCGGTAGGGGTGTTTTTGAAGTTGACTGACCCAACGCTGCTCGACTCGACGTTCAACCGGGTCAGTCGACTTTAAAAACACCCCTACCGCATTGGGATTTGCCGTCCATGTGCGCCCAGCCTTATCTTCGTCATGAATGTCTTCTCGGTAACTGTTAAGTATAGATATAAAAAGAGTGGTTTATGGCTATTTTTCTAATCATTTTATAACCATCAAGTGCACTGAGAGTGTAGTTATCGATGGAATATAATTTAAAAACGACAGTTGCTGCAAATATTTGAACAAATTCTCATGAATCAATAACAGCAGTCCATGACATACGTGGTGAATAGGTAATATATGTGAAGCAATTCCTTTCCTAACATCTGCGAGAGATTTGCTCGGCGTGTGGGTCTGTAAAATGGACCGGTAACTCAATCAACTTGTAACCGGTGTCGGGAAATTGTCGCATCCGATCCATCTCCGAAGTTTGCTTTCAATAGACAACAGAATTGACAAGGTGTGCGTGGACAGTCTGGGACGATTCCTGTCATAAACCGTGGTTACACTACATAAAATCCCCGGGTTTTTTGCGGTCACACCTATGAATTGCCGGGCTTCAAGAAACCCGTGTCTGAAAAACACGGGTTTTTCAAACACGGCAATCTCGCCGTGCTTTTCGAAATCCCCGTGTGTTCGTTAGTTCTTCGCACGGCGACAGATGGCGCAGCCATTACGTGACGTCGTTTTCGCGCCTCCGACAATGTGTGCCAATTCAAAAATGACCGAAGAGTCAATGTTTGCAGCGCAACTGTCGCCGGTCTACTTACATGTAACTACAGTGTAGTAGTGTGACCTCTCGCCGGGATTTTCGTACACACGGGTTTGACAGGGGTCTGGAAAAACACGGGTATTTTTATGTAGTGTAACCACGGCTATAGTGTCGGGCCAACTAAAGCTAAGAGCATGGGCGGTAAAAGGNAAAGTGCACAAGGATTGCTTGCCATAGATGCTGAGAATTTAACTTGGGTTTTGGCGTGTGGGGGGAACCATGCTTATCTGGGTAACACTGCTTCTCTCCGACAGCAAATATTCACCGTTTCTGTTTAGCTTCTTCCAGCGATGTTTCGTTCCGCAGCAAATACTCCGTAGAATTTTACGAAATTTCTGACCGGCGAGGCAATATATGAAAAAGTTGATCGAGGAGTTCAACGTCACGAGCATGTTAGTGAACGGCATGATGAGTATTGCATGGGGACTGTTGGTCATCCAGAGAACTTGGTAAACAACGGCTGGCGTTTCACAGATGATGAAAACGGTGATTACGGAGATTAGCATGCGATTAACGTCCGCCTTTTGTTGTTGTGGCGAAACTTTCGCAATCCTCGATCTCTGTTTGTTCGACCTGTGTACGATCACCATTAAATTGATATTAAGTACAACTAGCATTAAAAGTGGTCCAACTACAATAAAGATGAAGTATAACACTATTCCATAGAAAATACGGTATGTTGGGTATTTGTGGATTTCCGTTTCCGAATTCACTATGTTCGTCGTATTCGTGCATGGATCAAATTGTTTCTCCACTTTTGATGCGAAAAATCGTGGTATGTTGAATAAAATTGCCCCTATTACTACAAACGATACTGCAATTCGCATGTTTTTTATTGTCGATATCCGTGACGACCGCAGCGGGAATCGTATCGCTATGAACCGATCCACTGTCACTGTAACTGTTATCCAGTTCCTGGCAGTCTGGGCCATGAGACCCAAAGGGTACAAGTAAGGTAGCATATATGGAAACACCTCGTGGTATTCGGAAAATACATTGAGGTACGGTTCAATTGAGAATAAGGTCTGAAACATCATACAACCGCAAAGGAAGAGGGTATCGGCTAGAGCCAGGCATTGTAATAAGAAGTGTGTTGTTGACCAATTCTTGTCCTTGTGTAGCACAACAAAACTGAGCATATTTCCTATGAATCCAATAAGAATCATAATACCAACAATGACCACATCGACGATGAAACGTGACAAGTGCCACCAAGCAGGTAATCCGCCGGAATTGCTATCAGTATCATTGGTCATTTCCGCAATATCGACAATATCATCGCATATAACTGCATTATGAATGCGGTACTCCGTTTCATTAGCAAATTGGATATCCATTTTCTTGAAAGGTAATCACACTCAGGTAAGTTAATCCAGCACTGACAACGAATTCCTTAAAGAAGAATTATGCATAACCTTGACTCAAATATTTTACTAATCTTTTAATCCCCTTGCCACAACATGCCTCGAAAATCCCTCCTTTAACGCAAAACTTCTTACCTTTTCAACTACTCCTACTACCATTTGCTCATCCTTCTCTGAAAGAATTCTAACGCTACTTTATTCCCACTTTTGCTAATGCGCTTTTCAATATCTGGATTACGACTTGTTTGAAGGTATCACTTTGAAATTGAAATACTTTCGCTTCCAGAGTGAAAATAAACTATTGCCTTTCCTGTATCCATATTCTTGACAGTTTGATAGTCTAAAGGAGCAATTAATTAGAACTGAAGGAGCAATTAATTAGAACTCTGTTGACTCTTTAGCAATTAGTGCAAACTTAATGAAATTCCTCTGTCAGATCCATTATCCATTTGTCAATTTTCTTGATTCAAATAACCCACTCCTAAGTACATCAGGAAAATTCCCACCGCAAATTAACAGGATGATGAAGACTGTGGAATGTCTGTACCTCACCAATTCAATAAAATCCGATTTCATATCCGCATTTAATGGATGTCAATTTCACCATTGCTGCAAAATTGCAATAATTGATCATTTAATTGAATCCCTACAGATTTGTGAGAGCTCAAGGTTTAGTTCTGAGAAATTGCTTTACACTTGGCATTGCAATAATTGAACGTCTTAATTAAATCTCTAATAGGTTTGTAAAACAGCTCAAGGTTGATTCGGAATCCACTGAGAAATTGCCTTTACACTTGTTGCCGCTGATGCTCGTAACATTGACTTATTCCAACATTAGTTTGTCATAGTATTCCGATCCTTGTCTCAGAGCCATCCATTTACATCCTACTTCAATCCAAGCATGATTCCGACCTCATAAACGGCTGTTGTAAGATCGACGTGAATCTGCTTGCGTTTATATCAAGATTCTGCGGAACGATCTCGCTAAGTACACACATGTTTGCATTCAATGAAATATTCAATATACGTTTCTGTACTCGGTTGATTATTCAATCATGATCCAATGGCCTCGTAAACCACATAACAGAAACAGCTTTACGTGATTTTTTCTCGATATTGGCTTGCGGAAGAAAGATCATCACCTTACGTAATGGATTTCCTCTTGTTAGTGTAAAACCAAGTCTTCAGATGGATTTTTGTTGCCTTCGATGTGAAAACTGCTCATCCCTCCAATTTGAGCTGCGAAATTCTCGGCATTTAATCGCGCATTGCTGCCAGGCTTAGCTTCTTGTTGGCCCTAAAAAGACAGAAAGCAATGATGTGGTGAATGTCAGAAGAAATAAGGCGTTAGAATGCAAAGAATCGTGGGATACTGTCAGAACTAAGAGCAGCATGATCACAGAAATCCTGGGGTAAGTGAGGTGCACACAGATGAATAACGCTCAACCATATTTTGGCACAGCGTTATTCTTTGAAATGTCGCAGCCACAAAACTGCAGTGTGTGCCTGATGGTACCAGGGTCTCTGCCAACAAATTTCTTCAAAATCAGTAAAAACACCATGAAATTAAAGAAAATAGCCCTTTTCTGTTCCTTTGAGGGAACTGGCATGGTACCCTCTGGGCACAGCCATATTGTGCTATATTCCTTAAATCCATTCAAAACCGCTCTGCGATCACTCACACACAGCGGTGCTGCAATATTCTGGGCTCGGCCAATTCGGCTACCACCCAAATACGCTGTGCCAAAGACAGCTGTCCACTATCTGTACCATCTAAAGCATTCTACACGACATAAAATACTGCTGTTGCTGAACGTTTCAAAATTCGAGACGCAAAAGAGACGCACCTTTTATGGTTAGACAAAGAGAAGCTAGTTCAATATGCAACAGATGCAAAAACACATCGTCGATACATACCTTTGAAGTTTGAAAGCGTTATTGCACCTACAAATTGAATTTACCTCTAATGGTTCGTATACCGGTGGTTTGATACATGGTTATACCAGGTTGTTTCAGGGGTTTTGTTCATGGTCTACTTTCACGGCAATCAAGACCCATACATCATGTAACACAATGTGAGCAAGTTGTTGCAGTTGTCTGGTGGTACAAAGCAAGGAGGTTGACCTGACTGGTGACATGTTTGGTGTCTCAGTGGGGTAGGTGAACAAGTGAACTACATGTTAGGCCACATAAAAAAATACTTGTTTAGCGTCCTCGTCCGTCTTGAGAAATACGTCCGACCTGGAATTTTTGTTTCTTTTTCCAAAATTTGTCAAAATAAAACCTTAAAAATTAATGGAAAGGGGTAAAACAACATTCCCCCCCAAAACATGTGCCAACGCATTCGTTCCAACGGTGGTGCCGCCGTTTTAAATATAATATAATTTCATGCGTTATTCTTTGGGGCCTTAAATCGGTGGTTTGGCTCCATCCTCCACTTAAGCCACCATGTAAAAAAAGAAAGAAAAAGCTCCCTTCCTACCTGGAAAGATTGGAAGAGGTGCAGGTGGACGCTAAACAAGTAATTTTTTTATATGGCCTTATAGCAAAATGCACCAAAATCGCAGTTTGAAGGACACAGAGACCTCACTTTGCCACTGGGATCCAGCTCCTCCAACATTGTCATCTCAAAAGTGTCAGTGTCAGGACTTCGATTTGAAGATTATCAACAGCCTGCTGTGTGGTCAGCAATGCCAACCATCACCAACAGGAGAAGCTGGACTCCGGCCATGCCCCTTTGTGACCTTACAACTGCAATTTGGGTGCATTTGAATGAAGTCAATGAAGTGAAATTTACTGTGGCACATTTCATGCAGTGACAGTGACTTTATTCCAGTTAATTTTGATCATTTGTACCAACTGTCGGTTTTATTTCTGCTGAGAAGTCAGTTGGGACAATGTTGTGCATATTGGTCGGCAATTTTTGCATATTGGTCGGCAATTTTTTTGGCACGAATCGTATGGATTCGACTTTTACGTCGCCGACTCTGCAATCAATAAATTCTCAGAAAATACAAGAAATCTTTTCACTAAATGAGTCAGCTAGAATTTCAAATATAATTCATAATCTCATAAAGAGTTCTTTATAGATGAACTTCAAAGCGTTTACACGTAATTTCATATCAGCTGTCCACAAAGATAAGCACCTCATCTATTTTACCTCCCATTCCTTTCTTCTGAAGCTCTTTTTAGATTCGTCTCCCAGCGCCATCTTACAGCAGTTGTGGAGACGAATCTATTATATTAGCCTGCGGGTCAACCGGAACACCGGGACCAAATCCCGCGAGATATTGCGAGACTTGGGTTTGGGATTTAGTCCCGGAGGAAAAATCACCGCCGCCATC
>NMRB01000464.1:20625-52525 GCA_002633025.1 Notospermus geniculatus
CTGTACATCAGTTTGACAATGATAATGCAAGAATTGGGCCCCACATGGGGTGGGGGTGGGGGGGAACAGTGCATTGTAAATGTTCCAAATCCTCTTCTCCAAAAGTAGTGCAGCTGTGATAATTCCTCGTAAACAATGCCCAGAAGTGTTCCATCCGACCGCAAAGGGGCAAAGGCGAGAGGGCATTTAACCCAAAATAATGGCCCTGTGTATGATCATAAGGATCATCGATTCATAAGATATTAAATTCTATTGAAACAGACATCATACCATCATACAATACCCATGATTGACGTGGTTTTAGGGCCTATATAAAAAGGGGGCTTTATTACATAAGGGGTGATGTAACCTTTTTCTGACAGTACTGGGTCCCTGACAGTCATGTATAGATAACAACTCTATTAGATACACCTATGATAAAAGTTTGGAGAAGATCTAGTCATTAGTTCAGGAGTTATTGCACTTTTTGTGTTTTCGGTTTCCGCCACCTGGTGGCCAAGCTAAGAGTCGAATCGGACCGAAACTTGGTGTCATGGGTCATCTGACCTAGGGGTATATATGTACCAAGTTTCAGATCAATAGCTCTGGCGGTTACGAAACGTGCCCTGCTAACGGAACACGACGACGGACGCCGACGGACGCTGCACCATCGTAATAGCTCACCACGGTGAGCTAAAAATTGGTAGAATCCATTGATTTATTCTTTGCATTTTTTGGTTTTACAATAGCCCTGTTTGCACTACATAGAAATCCCCGGACTTTTTGAGACCCGTGTCAAGCCCGGGCTCTGAAAAATCCCCCTGAGACGCGATGCGCGTTGACACTACTAAAACCTTGTGACGCTGATCTAAATTAAGCCCTCCAAGGCGCGATGCCAAACCGATCTCAGTCTGAACAGTTAATACAAATTGGGGTTTTTAATGCGCATTCAGTTCATATCAAAAGTGTAGTGTGAACACGCCTATAGACCCGCCTATTGACCCGTGTAGACAGAAAAAGCACAGGTGAGAGGCGGGTTTTTATGTAGTGTAACCAGGGCTAATGTTCTTGCAAACAGGCATGAACTTTGTTTATTTCAAATTTCTGTGAAATTCATGATCCAAACACGGCCGTCTAATGTTGTGCTAGGAAAAAACCTGCGCTTTACAGACTCAAACTGGTAAAAGTTAAAACGATTTGCAATTGAAATTTGTCAAACCTAGAAATTAAAGGGACTAGGAAAATTTTTTCAAGCTTCGATTATTACAAAATGCTAGTCTTTCATGATAAATTCCCACCATCAATTCACTTTTTCAATTAAGTGTTAATTACTGGCACCCAGACAAATCAGTTATCACCATACCATGGAGCATTCACCTGGTCACTGGGAACCTAATAAACATAATAGAGTACAAGCTCGCTCCATACATGTACAATACATACAGCGACACTGTTGATTAGGTTCCCAGTGAATACTCCATGGTGAGGTGATGACTGATTTGTCTATGTGCCAGTAATTAACACTTAATTGAACAAGAGGCCCATGGGCCTGGCGCTCAGCTGACATTAGATACAGGACATTTAGGCGTAGGAGTACAGCAGACTTAGAAGATGAGGATAGTGGGTGATATCAAATTTTATTCACCAACTGTGCATGGTTGGATGGGATAACTTTGTGAGTTACAAAGAGAGACCACAGAGATATTTTGCAGTGAAAATCGTCCAATTTCAAATTGATAATGAAATGGTCCATGGACCATGTGCTCACTGGGTTGGACATAATAGTCTAATGACAGAGAGAGGTACATATCAGTTATGAGCAATCTGGGTCAAGTCATTCCCAGAAAAGACTGATGATTTTTGGGTTATGCCACCTGGCGGCCATAATATTGTTCAAATTCACCTCGGTATTCTGAAACAAAGAGCAGGAAGAGATTAAAACTGATTTTTCCATTGGAGGGAAGAGAATCTTCTTGAGCGCTTTGAATACCAATGTTGGGGTGGGACTTAAACATTTTGTTCCTAGACATCAGAACTAATTGTATCACTATCAGAGGCTGTTTTTACTTACCAGAGCTAAAAACTGTAGAGGCACAAAATGATAAAAGAAGAGGACACCTTTTGATAGCCAACACCATTTGAAGTCAAACAGCGGCTCTACGGTATATACACCTGGAACAAGACAAGAGAAAGTAGCAACGTCATGAAAGAACATCTGCTTCCATTCCAAGAGATGACAGGAACAAACCTTGGTCGACGTGGCGACCCTGGGCTTCTACTGACATGTTCGTACTCAAACCCATTGTTTTCCCCATACTAGGCCTAGAGGTTAATGTCACAGATTACACTGTGCATTCCTCTAATAACTGGATTTCCACCACAAACTCCTTGGATTGCTTTCTTCTCAACTGTAGAGTCATTTTGACACTTATTACCAGTAATCTAAATCTCCCCCCACCAAAATGCTTCTACAAGTACAATCAGTAAAACAGCTGCACATTATTTCCTGCTTGCATTCTCTACACAATAAACCCACTCTGACATGTGATACAAATGTAATTTTTCAATCAAAAATAGCCGAAATCAATTCCGCAGATGTGATTGTGAATCTGATTACAAATCTAAACATTGGGATGGTCAGGATTACTGGTATGGATTGTGGCTGTTGTTACTGCTGTTACGGTAATTGATTAACCTAACACAGCACATCCTCTGAATTTACAACATTACACAAACTGACGCCCATGTAATGTAGTTTGATGTACTTGCAGCCTAATATAGAGGTGGCAACTAGGGAGATTTCCATTCCATTGTCCGGTTTGTGACAAGTCTGTTGGTGTTCTCACTCCGTCAATCCATTCACAGGATTCATACACATTACACAAACGTGTAAAGCGTGTAGCTTTATGTAATCGCAGCCTACATGTAATATAGAGGTGTCAACTAGGGAAGTTTCCATTGTGCTGCCTGCGACTGGTCTGTTGATGTTTTCACTCCACCAATCCATTCACAAAAAGCCTCCCTCAGCAAGGCAGAATGAAAACACTGGGTGAGGTCGTCAATTATTCAACAGTTTTATTGAGTGAAAAGTATGTTTGTTTATTTTGTATTGTTAAACCATTTGCCATCGTTCACTCAATGTATTCTGCATTATGCTATACAGTGTATAAACGCTGCATGTTTATTAATTATTAATATCCATTAAACTATTAATCCCACTGGATTTTTCAAATATTAGTGTTAACACCACCTGCTGTGTAACACTGTAATACGTAATACATGTAGTGCGAGACAGAATGATGGACTAAATGGTACTGGAAACATGTGTGGACACCTTTCTATTAAAGATTGCAGATCAGCCCTGATAGCCTAGTGGTTATCATATCCACTCAGAAAGTGGCAGGTCCCGGGTTTGATGCCAGCCTGGGCCATATGGGATAAATCCCCCAGCTCTTCACGTCTGTCGCATTGGACAGTAAGCCGTGGTATCTTGTAGCTTGTGCCTTTACAAGGGCAAGAAAAAGACCCAATCCAAGTGAGGAACATGAGTAGCTTGAGATGGCCTCTTCTGTACTCAACAGGGCCAATAATGCTCTGGCTTCAGCCCTGATGGAAAAGTCTATTATAACTACAAATACATGTACAGTGGAGTTTAGTCTCAATTTGGTGACTTCTATTCATTTTCACCTCTGTCATCAGGACACCTCTTGATTCAGGAGAGCTTTTGTCAGTCCCAAAGGTGTCCTTAATAGAGAGGTTCCACTGTACATCCCTGTAGCTCCTGACTTCAACAACCACCACAATAAACGGCCCATCATCTGCCCTCAATGTCAACAATATTGTACATATTGGTAGTCAACATGTCAGTGAGTTCGTTATTGATTGACCCTTCCTTGTTTACACTGAACTAAAATTATCTTTTCCATTACGGCGTTAAGTAGCGCTGAAGAAAATCAAACACATTGAGAAAATCAATACGAGAGTATTGATTGATTAATTGATTGATTGGTAAAGATCTATTGGGATGAGTGGGTACGGGACTTATTGGTGTTATTGGAAGGGGTCACGAGGATTGGCTCTTGCCTGCATGGTTATGAATCAGGGAACGAATTTAGAATCCTCGATCAATGCCCAAAAAAGGTCACCAACTGACGAAATAAACCACATCGAACACTAGGGTTCCCACTGTGTGCCATGGAGTAACGACATTTCCGATCGAAGATTCTAAAGTTTAGCTGAAGAGAGTTGTAAATCAACCCGACGCATTGGCCCGTATTTTAGAATGCTCCTCAACGTACATGTAAAGGAGTTCCTCAAGGCTGTTGTTCTCCTGTTGAGAACAATAGCCTTGAGGAACTCCTTTACGTTGAGGAGCATTCTAAAATACGGGCCCTTAACTGCTCACCTCCGTGTCTTAAGAGAAAGTATGGTATCACAAGTATGAGGACGTGTTGGATATAATACACGCCCGTCTCGCAAGGAAGCTGAAATAGAAGAAGGGAGAGTTAAAGCAAAGTCATCATAATGTGGTGACCATTTTGGAATCGAAGCCACACTGGTCTGGTTGATCCAAGTTCAGGATTGAAGTCTGTTGATGTTGAATTTGTGCTTGTGACATGTAGATGAACCAAGATCATCACTGCCTCTCACCAGAGTAATAAACTTCGCATTCATGATATATTCAACTCTCTCCAACTCACTGACATTTTGATGACGGCCACTACTAATGACTACGACATATGGAATTATATGAAAAGACTCCATGCCACAGATGTCCCTTGAGAATGAGATGGGATGGCACCGGGTTGGCGGTGTCTGTAAAGGCTGGTCATATTATAGGCCTACCATCCTGTTGAGGTATACATGTAGGATAGCCGTTTACGTACCAATCTTGTATTGATGACAGGGAAGATCATGGCAAGTGGCGCCCCGTTTAACATATGCATATGTAATCTGAACATGAACGTCGTGAACTGATTGGCTGGTGCAGCTAACAGGAAAATCTGAAAAATAGGAAGATCGGTGAAGACATGACGAGGTTCTTTCTCAGAAAAAGCCGATGTAGTAGGCCCAGTCAGTAATATCACAAATGTGTTGAACAGTATCTATCAATCATGTCGATTTCTCTGCTGTGACTCATCCTCCCATTGTCACGACAGGTATGAGGTAGCGCTCCTACCTCGCACTGACCTGTCACCGCGCGCGCAACACGTCATGGGAAATTTTGGGACTACTTGTTGCATTTTCAAGATGGCGGGAATTCCTCGCTTCGGTTTTATAAATTGCAGAATCTCGTCAAATATTTTACGCCAAATTCGGCGTGATGCGGCTCGTGCGGACACAGGTTGGTGCGTCCATAACGCCGCCTAGCGCCGACCTGTGAAACACAATGCTCATCCTCCCACAGCAGGGGTTTTTACCTCACTCCTCTTCATCCACTCACATGCGAGTGTATGAAGAGGAACGAGACCAAAACACTGCCGTTGGAGGATGCTGTTACTTGACTAAACTGTCTTCGAGACTCTGGTATGGTGACAAGAGACTCTCTTAAGAAAATGGAAAAATAGTTTTCTATTCTGTAAGCAGACAAGCATGCTATCTAGCCCCATTAGCTGTCAGTATGAGAATCCTGACCTCTCCAAACCCCATCTTGCCCAGACAGCTGTGACTCTGTCTGCATCCAGACTAGCACTGATGATGAGATAGGGCCCTAGAGACCTATCACATCAGCTATGCTAGCATGGAATAGTATGGAGAGGCTATCTAATGCTATCGACTGCCAAAAACAGATACAGGGTGTTGATGGTGTAGCATGACACTTCACCGGACTCTCCAACAGATTATGAGACTCGCATTTCACCGGGTTTGAGGGGACTAAAATGGTGCAATTGGTTCTTCGGAAAGCCGCTGTTCAAATTCCACCCTCTACCACACAGTACGCTTTTATTTTTGTTTTGTTCACTACTAATGAACTAACTACACTGTGTAAAATGATCTGGTAGCATTACCCTCTAAGCTTAAACATGATCAGCACAAAATATTATAATAGTCTTGTTACCACTGTAAACAGAAAGATTATCCGAGGAGGTCTATGCCTTGAGCAGCATTCGATTCTTCATACTCAAGTTATACTGTNGATGGGGCCCCACAGCACGGGGGGGGGGGGATGTTGAGAACTGCGGGCGAGTCAGTCAGATCAGCCTGCTCAACACCCATACTTGTGCCCTACTACCTGAAGAAGCTATTGTGAGATAGAATCATTTGGCTCACAATCCTATGCCATGCACCAAAATGCCGGAAACACAAATACGAAGTAAAACTGCCGACTTGACCTACCTGAATCATGCTAACAAGGTGACAAGGATTGAGAATCCAAATCAACTGCTGGGTGGCGAATTTGAATCCCAATTCCACACCAAATGTTAAGCACATTAACATCAAGAGAACTCGCCTCCCAACCCAGTCTTGAGTTTCAGGCTTGAGTTTTTTTGGTAACTGAACTCTCCTTAGGGCCCAAAAGGCTTCAAAAAGTCCAACTAGACCCATGATTATAGATTCAGTGATCCGATGAGTCCAGCTGATGAAGTTGACACATTCTGGTCCCCCGTTTCCAGGCAGAGTGTGGTCCACGCCCTTGAAGGTCCATTCATAGATTTCATACCATGAGAGAGAGCGAATAGGATCTTGTGCAGCCATCCTGATATCAAAATCTTCTACATATATCGAGATATTCTGGAAATAAAGAAAAGGAGGATGACAGAGACACAAGGAACTTGCAGCATGTCCACTGATGTATTGTTTTCGCTTGGACTTAACATGATTATCATTCAGTGTAGCGGTAATTAAATGTTAACTGATAATGTTTGTATGATGAAGGACAATGTGTCTTTGATCCAGGACATAAATGATCGACCCCATAATAATTAGGAAGCAGGAAGTGCAAAAACTTTGATCATGCACGATTTATGTTTAATATTTCATTTCTTTCTGGATGAATGAGAAAAGCATGCAGCCTGATTTCATCTAATAGCTTCTCCATGATGAACTATGACATGAGAATGCAGTCACTTTATGAAAATTACACCACTGAACATTTGATCCACACATTATAGCTAATCAATAGTCCCCTCCATTTGACCTGAACTCAAGGATAACAAAGAGATTGAAATCAGATTACAAGGGTCAATATTAGACACTTTGACCACTTCTTGTTGAGTCACACGACAAAGTTCCGGGTAAAACATGTAAACAAAACAGTGAAATAAAGAGTTACAGAAGTAACAAATACTGTAAATAACGTACATAGTAAACATGGTAAACATGAGGTGATATGAAAATCAGGCCACTATATTAGGTGACAATGGAGAAAGTAGGCCACACGGGCAAAAGCCAAACTCTGAAGAACATGTGTGTTGTGATGTTCTTCTTAGTCCTCTTAGAGTAGATATCACTTTTGATGGAGATGAATTCATGCAAAGAGCAGTGAATGTTAGCAAGAAGGCATGTGCTCATCTCACAGGCAACGCCCACATCCTATCCCTACCCTCCACCTGCTGGTGAAAATCAAGAAATAGGCCTTGACGTCTACCGAATCTAGCTGCCTGTTCAGGCTCGGCCTAGGCGCCAAAAGCGTAGGGGCCAGGGATAGGTAGGGTAGGCCTACCGGTAGGTAGGGTAGGCTAGGCCTAAAAAAGGATACTGGATGCCATGCAATTCGGAATTTGAGTAGAAGTGGCCAGACGACCAGGGTAAGGTATGGGAGAGTAGTTCATTCACACTACAGATAACAAAGAGATTGAAATCAGATTACAAGGGTCAATATTAGACACTTTGACCACTTCTTGTTGAGTCACACGACAAAGTTCCGGGTAAAATATAAACAAAACAGTGAAATAAAGAGTTACAGAAGTAACAAATACTACAAATAACGTACATAGTAAACATGGTAAACATGAGGTGATATGAAAATCAGGCCACTATAGGTGACAATGGAGAAAGTAGGCCACACGGGCAAAAGCCAAACTCTGAAGAACATGTGTGTTGTGATGTTCTTCTTAGGCCTAGTCCTCTTAGAGTATATCACTTTTGATGGAGATGAATTCATGCAAAGAGCAGTGAATGTTAGCAAGAAGGCATGTGCTCATCTCACAGGCAACGCCCACATCCTATCACCCTCCACCTGCTGGTGAAAATCTAATTCAACACAACACTCAACATGCTCAACAATTAACAGTTAACAAAATCTTCAGTCCCATATTCACATACGCCTATAGGCCGAGCTGACACCACTGTGTCCCCAAGACAGACAGAAATAGGCCTTGACGTCTACCGAATCTAGCTGCCTGTTCAGGCTCGGCCTAGGCGCCAAAAGCGTAGGGGCCAGGGATAGGTAGGGTAGGCCTAGGTAGGGTAGGCTAGGCCTAAAAAAGGATAGGCCTACTGGATGCCATGCAATTCGGAATTTGAGTAGAAGTGGCCAGACGACCAGGGTAAGGTATGGGAGAGTAGTTCATTCACACTACCGAACAATGAAGCCCTGATGTAGCCTATTCTATTGTAATTCATGGATCGCGCGTGCATGTGCCAATCAATGTACGTCATCCCCATGGTAGGTGTCATCCTCTCTCTGTGAGTGTGAGTCTGATTCACACGTCCACGACGGTAAAATGTTAAAATATACACAAAACCTCCTGAAAAGTGAACATAGTACACGATGGAATAAAAGTTAAAAACTTACATCATAACGTAGTACAGGATTTAGTCCAGATTTGGGCGTACTTTTGGTGATTTCGGTGATTTAAAGCACGAGAAATTCACAAAACAAAAATTTTTGATGAATATGACCGAACAACACCCATCACTGTGTACTACCGCTGCAGTTTTGTGATCTGCTAGTACGAAAGAGTTCTGCAGTAAGATTAGCGGACATTCAGCAAAATGTTCCTTATAAATGTTCTTTGTTCTCTTTTTCTGAGGAAATGTAGATTTTTGCTATTGCTTGCACAGTATTGTAAAAAATGCAAAATCATTACTTCTTTGTGTTATTACGCGACTAGGGCCGGAATTACAGTGAACTTGATTGTGATTGGTTTAAAATTGATGTTCGGGTACGAATCTCATCTCACGTCTCAGCAATCTGAACGTCAGAGAACGATTCGTGCCAACATCGTATCTCTGATGTATATCGGACAGCGCCATCTTGCCCCGGGGTCTACTTCTTCGGTCGTGCTCAACAAGACTGTTCAAATCTATCGATCTGAATGATCTAAGTTACCAATTAGGGGTTGTGAGTGTTGCTACACATAGAAAAATGAGTTGAAGCATGTTACCTTACCTGATGAAGGGTCACTCACGCTATAGCAGCAGGTTGAACTTCTCAAGTGGTGAAGTGAAGGCTGGTCGGCCATTTTGTTTCGACATTGTAACGTTGTCCATCCTCGGTGTTATCACTGCCTATAAATGTGCCTTAATCCACTGAATAACTTCAGATTCTACAATAAATAAAATTATCCCACCGATATAATGCGCAAAGAACCCATTTATACGTGAAAAAGTATCAGCATTGTCTGCACTATATCATCAAGTGCGGAAGGTTACGGTCAATGTCACAGACGACCGACTCACTGCGGCGAATCACTGAATTATCTCGTGATTTGCGAGATGATTACTACGCCGAGGCTCCTATATACAGTCGAGGTAGGTTACGATGGCCGCCCGAATGTAGCCGAGTACCTCCGAAGATGACGTCGATTGACGTCTCAGGTGCTATCTCGATTCTCAGGTCCTCACCGCTGGGGTGATTTCTGAGCATGCCCAGTATCTCGTCACATTTGGTACGTCATGAATTTTGGGTCTCGCTGATTTTCATGATTTCTCATTCTGATATGCAGATTAGGTGAATCCGGCCGTTTATTCTCAGACAGGCAAAAATAGGCGATTCGTATTAAATTATATGACCGCTATAGAGTCTGGTTTTCAGTCAAAAATACAGTTGCCATTTTTACGGTCCAATCTAAGCCACGGGTGCGTCCAGAGCAAAGGCATGATCAGTTTTTGAAGGAATTCTCCGCCTCGGCTGAAATGTAAACGCTCGCTCCGCTACGTGTCGCCCTCTATTAATGGTAAGTGGTAAAATGGATACAGATAGAGTCCAACATTGCCGAATGGGAACTCCTAACCCTAACCCCCTAATCCTAACCCTAACCCTAACAAGATGGAGTGATGGACTACTGGACGGACAGACTGACGCCACTGAATAGCTATTTGACTAGCTCCGCTGACCTTTGGTCAGCTGAGCTAAAAAGTGAATTGACGGTGGGAATTTATCATGAAAGACTAGCATTTTGAAATACCCGAAGCTTGAAAATTTTTTCCTAGTCCCTTTAACAAGCCTGGTGGCGACAGAGTTCACAAAGTGATGTTTTGTGGAGTACGATCATGCAGTGACGACTGGAGCTGGTCAAACTCCACGATGGGATAAGGAAAGGGGAATAGTTGTTTTCGGTAGGAGAAAGGAAATGAAAACAATACAGCGGCCATTTTCCCCGAAACCGTCTATTGTTACTGGGGTTTCTTTTGCTTTTTGCAAACACATGCACTGCTGGTGCTAGCAAAATTCCATCTCCAAAATTAGCCAAAATATTCACAACTAGAGCAATGTCGATGGGGGCCCATCGCATATCCCCCCGCTTTCAACAGGAAGTAATGGTGACATGGTTATTTTTCATGTGTTTTTCATGTATTGACCCCTGGTGGAAAGAGGCTGAGTTGGATCGAAATACATACCGTAAGGTGCTGGGCACATTAGTAGTGAGCACCTAAACATTCTAAAGTTTCAGGCTCAAGTTCATCTGATGAATTTAGGCAATAGTTGCAAAGTTGTATCAGAACCCTATCTTTTTAAAATTGACTCCTGACCTTGAAAAGTAGGTCAAGGTCAAAACCCATGTGATAAGCTATGAAGTAGTTACTATGACTTTACATATTATAAACCCTTATAAAAAAAACTTCACCGGTAAATGACTGGTAAACCGACTGGTAATTTGAGTGGTATTTGACTGATTTTATACCGACTGGTATTTGGGGTGTATTATGAGACAGGTAAATTTTATCAGTCACTGGTAAATATACCAGTCATTACCAGTCACCGGTAAATACACCAGTCTAGATTACCAGTCACTGGTAAATATACCAGTCATTACCAGTCACTGGTAAATATACCAGTCATTACCAGTGACCGGTAAATTTATTCACTAAATACCATTCATTAATATTGACAAGCATTGTTTAACCCATATTAAAAGGGTCCCACGTCATCCCAGACCAACTTTACATATTGGGCCAAGGACCACTGAGTATGTAAAAAGTGACGTTCGTCTATTACGCGATCACGTCAGTTGAGAGAACGAAACGGTGAATTGGAAAGAAGTTGTACTTCTTCTATGCAATGAGCTTTTTGGTGTACCCGGTACAATGATTGGTATATTACCATTTGACTGGTATATTTACCAATTGATTGGTTTTGAATGGTACGTGAATGTTATTTTTACTGGTCACTATACCAATGATTGGTATATTACCACCTGACTGGTATATTTACCACTTGATTGGTTTTCAATGGTACAATAATGGTATTTTTACCAGTCACTATACCGATGATTGGTATATTACAGTCTGACTGGTATATTTACCTCTTGATTGGCTTTGAATGGTTGTGACTGGTATCAACTGGTATACCGGTCAAAGTTGACTGGTGGGGGGGTGCAAGGCGGGCCTACCTAGCCCATGGACTACACCACCCAAACTCTTCATCACAAATACTTTACAAATAATGCCCATACATGTAGATGTCTTTTCCCATGTTTCTAGTGGTTTTTAGAAATGTTCGACCCCTGTGACCTTGAAAGTAGGTCAAGGTAAAAAACCGTACGATATATTATGAAGCTGTTACAGATAAAACTTCACACAAAATTTCATCACTTTATCACAATTACTTGGAGTAATGACTATAAATGTATTTTTCACATATCGCCCCTGGTGGTAAGACAGGGAGTTGGATCAAAATTCCATGAGTGTTGTGCACATTAGTGGATGAGTACCTAATAAATACCAAAGTTTCAAACTCCTCCATTGAATGGTCTAGGACGAGATATGATATCACTTTCGGAGGGGCTCGTGGTTTTTTTATTAAAGTGTGACCCCTGTGACCTTGAAAGTAGGTCAAGGTCAAAACCCGTATGATATATTATGAAGATGTTACAGATAAAATTTCACACAAAATTTCGTCACTTTATCACAATTACTTAAGGAGTAATGACTATAAATGTATTTTTCACATATCGCCCCCTGCTGGAAAGACAGGGAGTTGGATCGAAATTCCAATAGTGTTGTGCACATTAGTGGATGAGATATACGAAAGTTTCAAACTCCTCCACTGAATGGTCTAGGAGGAGATATCACCTTCGGATGGACTGACGGCAGAGGGTAAAACAATATCTCCCCATTTTTTTCGAAAAGCGGGGAGATAACAATTGTTTGGTACATGCACTATTCTGCTAATGGAAGTAAAATCTGCATTCAAATCCAGAAACCGAATTGTTTTTTGAGAGAAGTTAGGCTGTAAATATTTACATAGAAGTACATGTAACTTTCCTTCCTTGATATTTGTAAACAAACGGGCACCATTTTCCTCAAAACCAGATATAGCTTGTCATATAGCTTGTTATACCCCAGATCCACTGACAAGTTAGTGCTTGAAAATTCTGCATACTCTCCAAAATGTACACAATAGGTTTGAATACGACAAAAACCCACACATTCTGTTTACAAGATCCTTCATGACACAGATCTAGATCTACCCCTTTGCGATTTCTACACGAGATCATGATGAGACTATAGTCGGCCTACCAACAGTATACACACGTGAGTGTAACGTTTTTCGGTGAGGCCCGTGCGCCAATGTGACACTACAACAGATTGACGGAAGCGGCGATTTGACAATGGGCAACACACAGAGAAACAGCGAGTCCGTTTTCCAGTGTGTTCCGAACAAAGGGAATCGCACAGAAAAATGGCCACACTGAAAAAAGTTAGGCTGGGTTTACATAGAGGTATACGGTATACGGACAAGTGGGCGAACAATGGCCTAACAAAGGTTTCATGACCATAATGATACCTTTGTTCGCCCCCGTGTCCGTATATCTCTATGTAAACTCGGCCTCACACCTGGATTCGTTACAGGTGAGGGAATCTTGTCCATACAGTTCATTAGGCTCCACTTTGGAGCATTTCAGGTGCAGGGTGCTTTGGTAGGCCTGAGCTGAAGCTGTAGCCATTCAAACATGTTATATTTCATGATGCAGTTGCAACCAGAACCACATACTACTATTGCTCGATCGCTCAAGTTTAGTAATGACAGGCAAATGGGACTAAACAGACATAAATACCGCGGCAGTTACACACCACTTGAACCCCCTGCAAATGGATAGTTTCTATCCCACCCCAAAGGAGAAACAAACAAGCAAAACAGTTTCTACAACAATGCAAAGTAACATTGCCCACAATGTTCTGCTGTATTTGTCTTACCTTTCAACACAAAAATATAAAACACAGTTTCCACAACTTCACAAGATTTTGGGACAATATCTGCAACATCTGGCAAACCCTCTTGTGAATTTGTGATAAGATGATAGTGGACTGGAGACGCCACTCAAGTCTTCAGAACATACGACAACTGGCAGTAAAATGGTCACAATCAATTCTGTCATCTTTTATTCCAGATACTGTCTATGAGTGAGGAATTCAAGTCCTCCATCCCAGGAACTCCCTTGAAACTCTCGACATAAAATGCAAGTTCTCCAGTCACAAGCCTACAACGAAGAAATAAACAAGCTTACAAAAGTGAGATGATATCAGATGGTCACTGACACTCCATTGACCCTTTCACTGCCTGACGAAATTTCGTTGAAACCAATCAACCTGAAGTGTTAAAGTAACCCGGTCACACACGTATTCATCGGAAAGCATTCACTCAGCGCTTTCAAACGAATATGATGGGTTTGGAGTATCTTAGGCCACTGCAATTATTAAATCTGTTTAGAGGGCAGATCTGTCAAAAATCAGTTATTAAGGTCACTGCAAATTTTTTATTTGTTTAGTGGACCAGCTCCCCAAAATTGCAACCAAAACTGGTGCCAAGGCACTCATTCTGGAGGCAACTGAATGGGCCACAACCTCATTTAGGTCTACTTGTTCGAAGGTGTGAGAGAAATAGGCCAGAGCCAACGATGCAAAGCAAGTTGTGAGGAGTCACATATTTGGATCACATATTTCCAAGAACCAAAAACGCCCATGTCGCCACAGTAAAAGGGCCATACAGGGTGTCCAAAAAATGTCCCAGGAAAACCAGAAGCCTCAGAATATTGGTTTTCCCGGATCATGATAGAGAATCCACTTATAGTGTTTTTCAGGTCGAACTGGCCAAAGGTACTTGGCTGACCTCTTGTCACTAAACTGTAATATGGTGTGATCACAAATAAGAATGTTGCACAACCCTTGGCAGCCGGTGTCATGGTTGACTGGCTTTAGCTAACATAGTGAAAGAGCTATTGATTACGCCAACCATACGGATAATCTAGCATTGTGCAACAACACCACTACAGGGCTTTCATTAACATTTTCTCTACCTGGGTCATGACTTCCACAATTTTTTTATGGAAGTCAATTTGGGAAGATGCTGGGGTCTTTAGACTTCCAGCAATTCTCTTTGGGGGGTCATGACTTCTTGTTATATTTTACTGGGGTCAAATCTTCCCTTCGTATGCTGCTACCGGTACCGTGTGGAGTGTGTGGTTGCCATGGGTGACGGGAATCGCCAGTTCTATTTTAAGCTGCGCTAGCAAGGATTCGGCATGTTGAAGAAAATTTGGCCGGCTCACGACTTCCAATATCTTGATACCTGCGTCAGCCGGGGCCCTACTCAGGCGTAAATGGAGACTGAGTATACAGACGGGACTTCCACACTTTATCTATCAGCGTATCATCGAATTTACCTGCGTTTTTGAGACTTCTGAGTTATTCATATTTGCGTCATTTCTGTAGATGCCATACGCAGGCTTAATGAAAGCTCTGCACTATCTTTTGGTAAATGTGATCTGGTCACATTCCTGAGTTCAACTACCGGTAAATACCTTTGGCCAGAACGATGTGAAAAACACGATACATAAAGAATAGTCGTTATTTCATCCATCAGTCAAGCCAATCAGAAGTTATGTCATTGTTCGTGCAGCAAAGTAGCACCACGTTTTTTAACAAAATCAAATTATTTGTCAACACCCCATTTTGGGGCTGACCTTGCTGCACAAAAACTGCTGACACATCTTTTGACTGATTTTGATGAAATAATTAAAGACGATTTTTCAAGTAAGAAGATCTTTATCAGGATCCGAAGTAATCTAGATTCTATTTCTAAGGTTGCCTGGTTTGGCCTCGACATTTTTGGGGGACTCCCTGTATTTTAACTTTATTATACAAGCAACACCTTATTTTCCAATGCCATTGGATAAAACTATACTCTGAACTCAAATCAATTTAAGGATGTTTGTTTTGTGCTGAGCAAGACTGGCATTGGGAAATTCCTGGTGGTGAGCATAGTGATGCCATTTTAGTAGGCAACATCAGTTTATATTGACCGATGAAAATATCAGGGGCCGGTTGCACAAAACTCATGTTAGCGCTAACATGGTGTTAGCGCTAACATTTATGTTAGATGACGTCAAAATCCATTGTCATTTTACGTCATTTAACATGATGTTAGCGCTAACATCATGTTAGCGCTAACATGAGTTTTGTGCAACCCAGCCCAGGTCAGCATGCGAGTTGGAGAATTGCCGACTGACACATGACATGGTTTTATCCAATGGCATTTGAGAATACCACATCGCTGTGTAATGATGAACATTGAAATAGGACAAGTAGAAGTGACGAAATGAAACGAATTTTAAATCGATGAAATCAACATGGTCATACTACTCAGTCTATATAGGCAATGATGGAAACACTGAACTTACCCATGCTGTGGGCCAGCATCATTGGCCACATTTAATCTTCTTAATTGGTTTTTGGCATGTCTGATAAATGCTTCATTAATACGTATGAAAAGTGCCTGCAAAGAAAACTGAGAATATCCCGAAATCTGCAATATACAATGTAGCTTCATTTTCAGCCTAGTTAAATCCAATAAGAATCCCCACACTCACACACACCAAACGTGATGTAGCCATTAACATGTGGCTAGTACAATGAATATGAAGAGGCACTTCATTGAAACATCACCCCGGATCAATGACAAAATTTTACATGCAGACCAATAATTCTTAAAGGGAGACATGCGAAAAATATTGCCCGGCGGGCACTCTTGGTTATCGTAGTGTCAGCGATGATGACCAGACGGCGCTGTGCGTTATAGCGAGGAACGAGGAATTTCAGTTCGTCAAACGACCACTATAGGCGCTCGCCATTGTGTGTTAAAAATAGAACTTCTTTTGCGCTCGTAATGGTATTACATGATTATGGGACCATTGTATTAGTGCTTGCGATAGAAGCATTGGCATGATTGGGCTGCTTTGGCGAGAGGGGTTGAACCAATATACATGTAAGCTGGTCTAAGTGGTCTGTTGAGTGTTGGAACTTGGGACTGGCTTTCCTGTCCATGGCGTTTTCGGCATCGTCTACTGGAGCATGGATCTTATAAATACCTCCATGTTCTGCTCAATAAGAGAAAAAGCACAGAGGTTGACACAATAATGAATGATAAATAGGAAGTCAACTTCCAAGAATTCGCAAATTTTCAACCCCAAGCGGGGTCTTCTTCACAGAAAGAAAAAACGATCTCATCTCGAGATAAAATGAATCTCCAACTCTTGTCCCTAAAAAAAATTTTTTTTGAGTTTCTTTGCAACTCGAATGGACATAACTGGGTCTCCACTTGAGATGACGTTGTCTCCAGCTGGTTAAAATGATTCTCAGCTGTTTCCACCGGATTGTCTGTTGTCTCGAATCAAACAAACAAGTGGGCCCATATTTTCAAAGCCGTTTTAACGCTAAAATGCAAGCTCCTTATATGGGTTTGTTTCCAGTTTCCCCAGCTGATGCCCTGTCCCATCGACTGAAGAAATGAGAAAACTCAAAATGAGTAGACTTTGTCTCTACTTCAGAATGAGACTCCAGTTGCAGTTATCTCTAGTCGATGCAAGAGGGCTCCAGCCTTAGAAAACTGGTAAGCCAACTCATTCTGTGTTCGAGTAGCAAATACGAAACTCACTTTAGTAGCATGTTTAGGGACAAAATAGTAGGCTGGAGACTCATTTTATCTCGAGATGAGATCAATTTTTTCTGTGTTGAGGCTGGCACTTTCTAGACCGAAATCGCAGAAAAGACTGCTCGAAAGTGAGATTTCAGGCATCATCTCCAAAGGGCACGCTGATGGGCTACGAGTTTTCGTCCTCCCCGCGCCTATTTTTGACACCGCGCAAATTCTTTTTTTTCGCTACATGTAAGGTACTGCAAATTCCACTGTAGCATCAACTTGCGTGCCACAGCTGGAGTATCAATTCAAGCTAAGTGCGCCTTGAAAATCCAAATATTCATCCTAAACTTTTCATCCTTGATCCTAAAAATTTCTAATTTGGTCTTACATGTTTTTTAGGGTAATTCCTAAAAATTACTATTTTTTTTTCAAATGGGGCCTCCGCCAAAACAATGAGTACGTATTGAAATTGACGTCCATGCGCCATTTATGGAACCACCACTGAACTGCCATCAAATGATGTGAGTCCTGATGTCAGGTGCGATGCGGGGCGCGTGGTTATCAGCAGACAGGGATGGTTGAAAATGGTTGACCCTGACACCTCCATCAAAATGTCAGCATGGCGCGGGGAGGGCAGCTGCCGCCGCCCAATATTTGGCATGTGAAAAATAAAAAATGTACAGCTAAAATATTTCGTTCCTCGCCGTGAGGGATTATGGCCATGGCCCGCTATTTTATGAAATTTTTGCCCCCCCCCCCACCTCCAGGTGTTCCTACACCCCTGGTCACTGCAGCATTATGATGGTCAGTTGATACACGTAAGTGGTACAGTACTCAGGTAGAGTATGGGGTGTGCATGTCAGTTTCATCAATGGTCGTCGAAGGCATTGTGAGTATCCATTTTATATTGCTATTACGTCAACTCCGGTCACATTGTGGATTGCTCGCAACTGTAATTCCAATAAATTTTATCAGGAAATCTAGTTGTAAACCTTCCGATACCGCCCTAAAAATTCCTAGTCTTTTCTGTAGTCTCTTACTTGAAAGTGCCTGAGGAATGAGACCCCGGTTGGGGTCGAAAATTTGCGAAATTTTGAAGAGACGATTTCTCCTATTATAAAAATTCCTAGAACTGGGCAAAAAATCCCATAAAGTCTCCTAAAAGCAAACAAAAATCCCCCTAAAAATTGGGGCTGTGTGGGGGAACTTGACAGCCTGTATCATAAGTTTTATAGGGTATTATAAATTCCTTGTCCCTAAATCAACATGTCTTGACGACCATTTATGTGATTGAAAGGCAGGACTTCTCTGCCTAGGTATAAAAAGATAAAAACTAAAAATCATGCCACCCGCCCTGCCTATTTCCAATCTGCCACACGACGACATCTTCCTTTTTGCAAATTGCGGAAGAAAAGGAAGCAATAAAACTGTTCGGACTACTATACGTTAGTTCGTGAATCTTACGCATCAGGTTTATTGTTTGGTTCACGGATCCGCCCGACGTTAGAAATGCAAAGTTGGGGAAAAAATAATTTTGTTTTCGTATATTAGCCGATCCGCCGACCCGAAATTCACACAAATTGAAAAAAAAAATTTTTACCCGCACCCCGACATGGCATGGTCCATGCCATGGATGCACAAAGCTCTGCACCCGACAACCTGCCAACACGCACCAGACAAGCATCAAAGTCTGTTATGGATGGGCGCCAGTAGTTCTCTAATGAAAATTTTACCTTTAGTACAACCCTCATTCATAAAATGCACAACTTTTAATATCTTGCCATCTCATCATTTGCGCCTCTTCTTAGCAAACTATAAGGCCTACAGTGACAGTTCCGACGGAGCGAGCCATCCACCCCACAAGAGCCGACCTGACGATGCCGTTTTGGCGGGAAGCCAAAAGAGACCGCGTGTATTGGCTAGTCAGCAAGATGCAGTGACATGACTGGGAAGGCTGCTTTTATTCAAATATAATTTGACCTATAGTGCATCATCCAATGGGTGGGGGATACCACACTGGGATTCTCATTACATCATTGTGGCCACTTTTGGCACACCATGTGCATTGGGGTGTTTACATTTGCAAGTCATGTTCATTTGGCTTTGAGTTGAAACTTGCCATGTACAGTTCCTGTTGAATAGGTTTTTGTAATACTCATTGACGTTGAGATGGGAATAAAATACATGTAGGTCTGCACCTAAAGAGCCCTGCAATTGCTCCAGATTTTGGCTTTGGTGCCCAGGCTCAATGGCCTGGTGCCCAAGAAAAATTATGAGCAACCAAGGCCAACGTGGCAGTACCGGTACCCCCTAAATCTTTATGTCAATGGCTGCTAGTATTCACATTCAATGTACAGTATTGGAAAACTTTTATTTTGAAAAAAGAAAATTAAATTTCATCCTCCGATCTGACTGATGTCTAGAACGAGTGCCCCGTGAGTATAGGAAGTTTTTTTTTTAAATTTTTATTCCCACTCCAAAATATTTTGTTGGAAAAATTTGTGAACTAAACAATAAAAAAGTCTCGCCTATGCTGACTACAACTAGTCGTCCGGTAGGCGTTCTCGGTTTCAGCGGGAGCGGGTCAGCATAGGATTTAGTAGGCCTACATGTAATGGCTTTTTAGTATTCTTGGCGTCGATTTATCATCCGATCTGGAAAGGAGACACGACATCGTGCCAATGCAAAAACATTTGCGGATGCAATCGCGGTGGGGACAGAAGGGGGCCTGTCCTTGCCAACACCAAGCTGATCTTTCGGTAAGGTTCGCACGATGTTCGGGATTTATCCCTAGTTTGGTTCCCGAACCCGGGACCCACCGGGGCTAGCCCTGGCGGTGGGTTCGGGAACCAAACTAGATTGATCGGTTTGGTATTGATCTAGTGGCGGCACCGCACGAAAAAATGTTTAACTATGTTTTTACCGCGCCACCACACAGCGAATCGTAGTACTCAGATGGAGTTCGCCTTGTCGCTACTTTTCGCATGTCTCCCTTTAATGTACCACCACCATGCTCCAGAAGCTAATGTTTACATGGACAAGACTGGGCTGTAAATTGCGATTCATTCCACAGAACCCCAACTGAAGAAATTATTTGCTCACACTGATGCTGAATGCTGTAAGAAATTCGTTTGATCAACCTTACCCTTACTTCCGGTACTGGCATTACGTCAGAAATGTTTTCGTGCATTTTGTTCATCTGTTTGGACATTGTCCGAAAACACTGTGATGGCACAGGAGCTTTCACTTCCCACTGAAAAGAACAGGATTATCATTCAAGAGTCATGAAAAGAATGGCGCTTCAAGTCAGTTGTAAATTTGATAATTAAATATAGGTACAATGCACCTTGAAAATGAAATGGTCCATGGACCATGTGCTCACTCGTTTGGACATAACAGTGTAATGACAGAGAGAGGTACATGTCAGTTATGAGCAATCTGGGTCAGGTCATTCCCAAGTTGGAGGACTTCAATGACAATGATTGTTGGGTTATGCCACCTGGCGGCCATATTGGATGTTCAATCGGGCCAAAACTTCACATGCACATAAAGGTCATCTAGAGGGAGCCACATAGCACATTTGAGCGCTCTGGGTCAAGTCGTTCCTGAGTTATAGAACATTTCATGATTTTCGGGTTACACCACCCGGCGGCCATTTTTATTGGAAGTTTAATCAGGCCGAAATTTGACGTGCATGTAAAGGTCACCTAGAGAGAGGTAAATATCAAGTTTGAGCACTCTGGGTCAAGCCGTTCCTGAGTTATAGCACTTGGTTGATTTTCAGGTTACGCCACCTGGCGGCCATATTGGATGTCCGATCAGACCGAAACTCGGTAGTTTTGAAGGTACCCCTCCAATACATGTTTATGCAAGATATGAAGATGCTCGGTGAAATAATGAGGACCTGTGGCAGGTTCATCACTTTTGTAGAACTTTGACCTCTGTGACCTTGAAAAGTAGGTCAAATCAAAAACCCGTTATATATGTTATGTATCCTAATTAGATACACCTATGATAAAAATTTGGAGACGATCCAGTCATTAGTTCAGGAGTTATTGCACTTTTTGTGTTTTTGGTTTTGGCCACCTGGAGGCCAAGCCAAGAATCGAATCGGACTGAAACTTGGTGTCATAGGTCATCTGACCTAGGGGTATATATGTACCAAGTTTCAGATCAATAGCTCCAGCGGTTATGAAACGTGCCCTGCTAACGCCTAATTTGCTTTACTGGGGAATTGCCGTTGTCAAAAGGCGGGAATAACAATGTATCCTATCAGGTTGACCTAACTGTACTGAGTTTATGTTGACATGGTCATTATCCACTTGAAAGGATTATTCTGGCAAAGACCATTCATCGTTTTAAACAAAGTTTTGCGGGGCATTTTACTGGCCCATTTCATTCAATTTCTGTTATTGTTGGAGGATATGGATGTGCAGGGCTAATGCAGGTGTCCTGCTAACGGACATGCCCTGCTGACAGACGACGACAGACGCTCCATGATGGCTAAAAAAAACCAAAGCAACATGGACTAGAAACCAGAGAGTCCACCTTCCTCCCACTTTCACTGACTAACCGTTCCCTGAAGGAGGCTTACCTTTGACAAATGTGCCTCTATAATGTTCGACATGATTGTGACAATCTTGTTGGCAACTTCCTGAATATGGTCATTATAATCCTAAATGAGAATACAAGAATTTCAATCAGTGTGAAGCTTTTACAAGCCTTGTGGTGACAGCGATCACGAAGTGACGTTTTGTGGTGTCAGATCATGCAGTGAGGGGAGTAGTTGTTTTTGGGAGGGGAAAGGAAATTAATAGTGCATGAAATGACCACTTTCAAAGACAGAAAACTTGTTAAAATGTTTTGCCGCTGAAAAAAATCAGGAGACAAGAGCAATGCAGAACGTGGCATATGCCCCGACAGGTAAACCGATTTCAAGATGGCCACCATAGCCACCATCTTGGATGGGCAGCGGAGCTGGTCAGCGAATGGAATCTTACCATCACAAAAAAATTCAGGTTGATTGCGCAAAGTGTTCTCAAGTTAATTGACGGAAACCGATTTCGAGCTGGCCACCATAGCTGCCATCTTGGATGGACAGCGGAGTTGGTCGGCGAAACAAAGGAACCTTCCCCTCATAGATAGCAACTGTCACAAAAAAATTCAGGTTGACTGCACAAATGTATTTCATTTTTCCGTCAGGGCCGACGCTATAGCATTATTGGCCCTGGTAAGTACAGAGGAGGCCATCTCAAGCTACTCATGTTCCTCACTTGGATGGGGTCTTTTACTTGCCCTTGCAAAGACACAAGGTACAAGGCACCACGGCTTACTGTCCCATGCGATCGACTGAAGAGCTGGGAATTAAATCCCATATGGCCCGGGCTGGATTCGAACCCGGGACCTGCCGCTTGCTAGGCGGACGTGATAACCACTAGGCTATCAGGCTCCTTGCAAATGTTCTCAAGTTAATCGATGGAAACCCGACTTCAAGATGACCGCCATCTTGGGTGGACGGCGGAGCTGGTCATCGAAAGGAACCGTCCCCTCATACAGACCAACCCTCACAAAAAATTCAGGTCGATCGGTCAATGCGTTCTCAAGCTAATTGACAGAAACCAAGGGCCGTATCCTAGAAGCTTCCTTAACGCTAAGGTTTACCTTTAGCTAATTGTTTGCACGGCAGAATACAAAACTTAAAGCGACCTTAGAGTTAAGGAGGCTTCTAGAATACCGGCCCAAATGTTAACGGACACCAAGCGGCTAAAAAGAGGACACATAATGTGACAAAGATACTCACTTTTAGTATTTGGTCAAAATATTTCATCATGTTTTGCTGCTTTCCGAGCAGACGCTCATCAAAATGAAGTTTGACTAGTGGAATGTGATGTATGACTAGCTGTAGACACCGTGATGCCAGAGCTGGAAAAGAATACAAACTTTTCGTCAAAAATATGTCTGAGGAAGACCCCGATTGGGGTCGAAAATTTGCGAAATATTCGGAGACGACTTTCCGATTTATTGTATAGGCCTACTGTGTGTCGTTTTTGTGCTGTTTTTTGGATATCTGACTGCATGTGTACATGCACTCAATGGGACTCAGTGATGTTAGAAACATTGGCCTATCAAATTGCACAAGACATAACACTGATGAGTCAATGAACATCTCAGACCTTCAGGGTCTGAGAAAAATAGCCCCGCTGTTGCGGGCGTAACCCCTCGGCCTGTGTGTTTGACTGAAAGAAGATATGGGAAGTGGTATACCCTGTAATGAAGCTGAAATGAAGTATTAGTAGTTTTACATTAATTTGTTATCTGGAGGGTTGGTGGTTTTAGGTAATTGCAGTCCATATTGTGAGTGAATTGGAGACTAAAAATCCAAAGCATTCTCAAGTTAGAGCGTTCACGTCGTTGACCAATCAGATATCAGCTTTTGACCTCTGTCACCTTGAAATGTAGGTGTAATCAAAAACCCGTCTGACATGTCTGATATGTTGTGTACCCTGACTGGATACACCCACCATAAAAATTTCATGAAGTTTCTATGACTAGTTTAGGAGTAATCGCAAATTTTGTCATTTCACTATGTGCCCCCTGGTGGCCAAAGTAGGATTCAGATCCAGACGACTTTCAATAGCGAGAAGCGTCATGTCATGAGGTATCAACATACAAAATGTGAGACGAAAATTCCAAAGCATTCTCAAGTTAGAGCGTTCACGTCGTTGACCAATCAGATTTCACCTTTTGACCTCTGCGACCTTGAAATGTACGTCAAATCAAAAACCCGTCTGGTATGTTGTGTACCCTGACTGGATACACCCACCATAAAAATTTCATGAAGTTTCGATGACCAGTTTAGGAGTAATCGCAAATTTTGTGTTTTCACTATGTGCCCCCTGGTGGCCAAAGTATGAATCAGATCCGGCCGATTTTCAATAGCGAGAATCGTCATGTCATGAGGTATCACCATACAAAATTTGAGATGAAAATTCCGAAGCATTCTCAAGTTAGAGCGTTCACGTGGTTTGCGTGACGACGCCGACGACAGACGACGACGACAGACAGACGCCAGCGTGATGACAACACCCCAAAGACCCTGATGGGCCTCGGGGTGAAAAACAGAACATGAACTCTGCCTCATTAAAAAGAAGGAAGAGGTAAAGTTCTCACCAAGATTTTTGGTCGATATGGTTCTCAATCCTACAAGCTGCACAGCACCAGCTCCAAGCACCAACTGACAAGTTCGGGAATTGAACATCTGAAAATCAAGAGTTGCCATATGTGACCATCCGCTACAAAACTAAGTTGCAGGGAAAATGAGCCTAAACATACTGACATGACCCTGGTGAGCTAAAAACAGAAATACAAATGTAGAATCAATCAATCAGACGTCACAACGGACAAACAGACAATACTGAATTTGACAAATACGTGGTCTGAACTTGCCAACTTCAGAGTGACTGATGACTGGTTCTGTGGTGGAAGGTTACATTTGTCAATTTCAGCATTGTCTGTCCATCTGAGTGATTCTATTTCTGTCTTTATCTCCTGGCGTTTTATTTATGCTCGTTTTCCGGGTGACTTAAGACTGGTTTTGTGGAAGAGGGTCACATATTTAATGGATACCGCTATTGATATAGAGTCTGCCCACTCACAAAGGTCAGTAGAGTATAGCATCAGTGCCTGCTGTACACGATCAACTTTTTCACATCTAATTTTTTTGAAATTCAGATTCCGGGATATTTGGGCTTCAATGTATAAACCTGCATGTAGGCCTTTATTGAGCATATTCAGAAAACTGGATGAAAAATTTGATAGTGTACAGCGGGCATAAGTTTGCACTATTGCAAAAGGATTATACTACATTTCCAATTCAATGCCCAGCAGACTCATTCATAGTTCATTGATAACCCACTTTTCTTGATCGTTGCGGGCTTGTCAGTTACCCAAGGTCAATTCGATGCCATTCTCCCAAGGTACATGGAACAAACTTTAATTCTAATTCAGGAAACGAAGTGGTTATTTGCACAGCTAACTGCTGTGTATGCAGTACGAATATTTTCTTGCATGCACGTTCAGCTAATTAATATTCATGACCACTGATAAGCATGTCTCGATGTAACGATGTCGCTGCCAGATGTCTCGGTAGCTCAATCGGCTGCGCGTTCGGCTTATATACCGCAGGTCCCCGGTTCGACTCCTGACGGGGGCGATTTTTTCGCCGCTTTTCTTGTTTTTTTCTTTTCCTGTCTTTTTCTTTTGCCTTCTTTGTTTACTGTAAGTACTCGGAATCCATCCCAGGGAAAAAATTAGCGGACGGGACGTAGTCCTTGTTAGACAATTTTAGTGGGCAATTTTCAGGGTGTTTGTCATCCAGGAAAATTAGGAATTCAGAATGAATAATCTACTAGTACTTGGCAAACATGTTTGCTATGACCCGGCCGCAGAAAAAAATGACGTGGAGGGGGACTGCGAAACAAGGTGATTTTCAGAAGGCCCTGGCGATGATGAGGAGCAAGATTTTATCAAGTTCGTTGCCTGCCGAGCTCACGCCCTTCGTCAAGCACATAAGCTTCCACCGTCATACAGTATGACAGATTAGGTCCAATTTAACCCTAATCAGGGCTAGGCCTAATTACTGCGTGATGTGCACAATGAAAAGCCCTATACGAACCTTACCCAAATTAGGGTTATGATTCGACAATAGGCTACCTGCTTTTTCCGTCAAGTGTAATTAGAGAGGTGGTGACAAAATATTTGAAGAGTGGTACCCTGGGCAGACTAGGTCAAAAACATCTCGCCATGCACATAAGGGCACTTGCCCATTACAGGGTTCCCACCCTTTTCATCCAAAAAAATTCCCTACCTTTTCCCTACCAATTTCCGCGGGCTTTTTCCCCAAGATTTAGGGTCTGAACTTTCTAAACCTGATCGCACATGCTGAAGGTCATTGATGTGGTTACTAACTAGTCGTGCGGGAGGATGATGTCCTCCATGTCCATCTGGATTGGCACTCCATAGTTTCAGAAAATCGAGCCGACGGCATCAGTTACGCTCATTCTCAATGGTTTAAAATGGCAGGTCACTAAAATTCCCTACCTTTTCCAGCTTTTGATGGTGATGAACTAATTTTCCCTACTTTTTCCCTATCGGGAAAAGTTTTTAAAATTTTCCCTACTTTTTCCAGATTTCCCTACTGCGTGGGAACCCTGCCATTAAAAAACGCCGATTATTGAGCTAAAAATGAACAGGTTTGTGTCATTACCAAAAGGAGAAATTGGATTTGGTAACCCCCCACGCGACCAATGAAGCACCAACATGCTGTTTAGAATCACAGCTTTTCATCCAAGACAATTCCCGTCCTTATTTCTACAGCTAAAGTAGGCGGAGTCTGTTATTATACAGTAGGCGGAGTCTGCAGTGCACATAAGAAAATCCGTACGTACTGGACGCACAGCAGCTGTGCCTCCAAGAGCTATAACCTGCCTTGCATACACAGCTGCTGTGCAAATAAACCCGGCCTTCAGGAAAATGACAACTGGTTGACCCATAGAACAGGCCTTTTTTCATAGACAAGGGCATGCAAATTCTGAAGCCCCATTGACAGACTGTAATGGAATGTGCACCTTGAGTAATTCTATAAGTCGATTCAAAATATCAGGAGCAGCCGAGGGAATGTCATCGACACACTGACAATATTCCACCACCATCTTCAGCAGCAAGAGGACAGTTCTGAAAATAGATACGACATGTAGTTTTAGAAAATCATTTTTTATCAAATGAAATGGTCAATGGACCTGGATGAAATTAAATGTAAGTTATGGCCGCTGTACACGATCAAATTTTTCATCAAATTTTTTGGAAATTCAGATTCCGGGCCTATTGGAACTTCAACGTATTAACCCGCATGTAGGCCTTTATTGAGCATATTCAGAAAATTGGATGAAAAATTTGATCGTGTACAGCGGGCATTAGAGGGGATGCGGGTCATGGATGCCCGTGCGAGTGGTAGGTAGTGTGGAAAATACGATACATTTATTCGCCAAAATATTGTCAACAGCACCAACAATGCCATAGGTCGTATGTCACAAGGTGGGCACAAAAAGTGTAACATGGCAAAATTCATGCATTTTTCAATATTTTTATTGCTTGTTACACTCAATGGGCCCTTTCAAAATATGCAATCAAAATCCAATACGGTATACATTTCCTATATTTGGAAAAAATTGCATGTCTGTATTATCATAATAGGAAAATGCATTAGAATGCGAACACGTTTTTGCGATTTTCTCAGAAATGACCATTTTCAATGAAATGGTCATAACTTTATTAATACTCAACCAAAATTGATGAAACATGTACCAAAATACTCAGGACAAACAGATCTCTTGGGAAATGAATACAACAAGGGATGCTCAGGAAGTCCTTCTCTAAGGTGACAGTCATTCACCATTGTTCACTCCCTCCGAACCGCCTCCGCAACCGCCCAGTCCGCCCCTGACAATTAAGATTCAAAAGGGTCTACACCCCATATCATTCAGTGTAAATGCTTGTTCCTAGTGTCAAAAGAACAAGGAGATCATAAGCTTTAAAATGAGACCTTATTTGGTTAAATTGGATGGCTATTACCTGAGATAATGACATTAGAATGATAAAAATATTTTCCACGTGTTACAAGTCCACCCTTTTTGGGTGCCCACCTTGTGACATACCAGGCACACAACTCAATATTCATGTCCCCAAAATATAGTTTTGGTCACAGGTTGGGGTATGATATGGTTTCTTGCACCTAAAGGCCGCCGTACATGATACATTTTTTCTCTACGAAATATTTTGTAGGAATTTATTTTACCGTGTGTGACGGGGAACATCGTCCCGTTTTTGTCGTATAGGAAAAAATCCACAAATAGGTTCTGTCCTATTTTTCTTGTACAATAAAATGCTATAGGAAATTATTCTTATCGTGTATGCCGTGGTAGCATATTGTACAACTCACGCTTTGTGCTCCTTCGTCCGCATGTAATAGGTCAATCCTACAGAAGAATATATGACACCGTGACGGGGTCATATTTTTCGTCACACACAATAACATTTACGCTGCAACGTAATACTTCCTGGGAAATAAACGGGATCATCTACGGCGGGATGCGAAACATTTCCTTCCCAAAAAATAGTGCCAATGGCACAGTGCCCGCTTGGTGAAGTGGGAATCATAGTACCTAAATCTTCAGGCCATAGGCCTATATGTACAGTCATTGACAAGTTTATCTACACCTACTACCTTGAATATTTCAAATACTACTGGCCCAATTTTAACACAGTTTGTACCACATGAAAGTATATAACCTTGGTCATATTTCTGCATCAAACTTTTGGAAATTAGGAAATATCATAATTATGTAATAATTATGACTTATAGCATCAGGTTCTAGATACTTTTACTGGTTTATAAGTCTTTGAATGTCCTGACGCCTGGCTACATTAACCAGTTGATCGTGAGGCATGTTCCAGGACGGCAGCTACGTTCCGCGGGCCGGGGGCTCCTGTCCGTGCCAAGGACTCGCACAAAGAAATACTGTACGTGACTTTTGTTACAGGGTTGATAGAGTGGAAGTTTCTAAGGATTTTGAGCTTTGTTTCGTCAAAATATCTTGAGTGGTTGCTGAGATATTTGAGATTATCAAAATTTCGATATTTTGAGAATTTCCAATTTTTCAAAAAATTTTGATATTAGCAGACAGACCTCACCTAGAAACGTAGGAGAATGAAGTTTTGGAATTTTCAGCGTAAACTGGTTGGAAGTTACAGCTGTCTTAAGTTAAAGAGTTTAGCATATCAACATTTTGATATTCTGAAAATATGAATATCTTGGCCCAGTTAAAGCAAAAAGTTCCAAAATTTTGTAAGCCCATATTCTGAGGTTAGCTTTAACTAATGACATCAAAATTTCCTGAAAAAAACACGAAAATCTTAAACTATCAAAATTTTGATAATCTCAAATATCTCAGCAACCACTTGAGATATTTTGATCAAACAAAGCCCAAAATCCTTAGAAAGTTCCATTCTATCAAAACTGCAACAAAAGTCAAAAAAAATTCCATAATAAAAATGTTGATTTTTAGGGGTTTTTCTAATGAGCTACAGTAAACATCGCATAAGTCGGAGTCGAATAACTCGGATAATCACGTAACTCGGATGACCTCCCGAGGTCCCGATTTTTTCCAACGTTAATTCCATTAAAAATCATCGCATAACTCGGATTCTGTAAGTCGGATTTTCGCCTAAGTCGGATGAAAATTTTAGTCCCAGTGTAACACATTTCCATTAAAATCTTGTCACATAAGTCGGATGAGCATAGGCTATGCACACAATCTAATACACACATTCACAACATTGGACAAATGCATTTGAAACTGCCGAGAAGAACGTGTACTTTTCCGTTGACTATGATCGGCAATTTCCGTCAGCTGTCGCGTTTCTGAGAAGAAATGCGCCAGGCTTGCTTTATCTTCATCTTTATTCATGAAGCACACTTAGGGCTATACTCTTAGTGTCCTCTTAATCTATTTTTGTTGTTCCCAACACAATAGTTTTAGAGGGTCCTAAGAGCAGTGTAGCCTTAAGTGTGCTTCATGAATATGGTCCCGATCTTTTTGGCAGTTCTGGAGTTCATTACCATGTCGCACAAGTCAGATTTTCTCCGACTTGTACGTCTAAGTCGGATAAAAATCTGACTTACACGTAAGTCGGAGAAAATCCGACTTACACCTAAGGCGGATTTTCTCTAAGTCGGACAAAATTTGCTGGCCCACTTGCATCCGACTTATGTGATGTTTACTGTATTACATAATTATGATATTTCCAAATTTCCAAAATTTTGATGCAGAAATATGACCAAGGTTATATACTTTCATGTGGTACAAACCGTGTTAAAATTGGCCCAGTAGTATTTGAAATATTCAAGGTAGTAGGTGTAGATAAAATTATGTCAATGACTGTACATATTCAATATGAAAATATTTCTTCGAAAACTGAAGATGCAAGGACTGCACACAAAGGCAAAGCAAAAATATTGGCCCATTTTTTGTTATTTGATCATCAAAATTAGGTTAACCCATTAGGCGCCAGACATGTATAAATTAGGTCAGCTTTTTTTCCCAGTGCTTTTTTACCATACCTTGGTTTTCCTCAAATGACAAAAAGAAAGTTGAAGATAAAGTAGAACAAGTGATGTTTATTTTGTAGCTTATGACATTGGCTACATGATACAACTGGAGACGAAGTTAGATTTTTTTTTTGTTGGTTGCCTCTGTGACGGCCGGAAATCACACGGGCGGGTTTGGACTATATGGGATTATGCAGGCTTGGGCGGGTTTGGGCTATATGGCGCCTAATGGGTTAATCAAAAACCCATTAGATATATGATGTAACACGATAAGATGTACTATGTACTATAATATACCTATGGCTCAAATTTGAGCACCCTAGTTCAGATCGTTAGCGTAAAAGAGCCATTTTTCATTTTTTTCACGAAACGCCCCCTAGTGGCCATATTGGGAATTGCAGCAAGCCCAAAATCGAACTTGGCCTAGATATTGGGGCCATATATACACATATGCAATATGAAAATCATCCGTCGAAAACTGAAGACGCTGGAGTGCAGACAAGGCAAAGCCCAAATAACGGGCTATTTTTCATTATTTGACCTACGGTATTTTCCCATCAAAATTAGGTCAAATCAAAAACCCGTTATATATATTTTGTAACATGATTAGATGTACCTACGGTTCAAATTTGAGCATACTAGCTCAAATCGTTAGTGTAAAATAGCCATTTTCATTTTTTTCACAAAACGCCCCCTAGTAGCCATAGTAGGAATCGCAGCACGCCCAAAATTGAACTTGGCCTAGATCTTGGGGCCATATATACACATACATGACATATGCAATATGAAATCGATCCGTCGAAAACTGAAGACGCTAGAGTGCAGACAAGGCAAAATGTTACCCACTCACCATGCTCACGCACGCACGTACGCACAACAGACCAGCACCAAAGCATGTAAGCACAGCATAAGCCCTTATGGCCTTCGGCCAACCGGGCTAAAAATTGGATGAGAAATCGTACAATATATTTTGTAGGAAAAAAATGTATCGTGTACGGCGGCCTTTACTTGGGAATGTTGGATTGTGCCAGTCGTGATCAAACACTTAAGATTGATTGTGAACTCGACTTTGGCATCAGGGTGGTCTTTTACTTCAGACTTGTACAGCATTGCCTTGTGCATTTGTACAGCAAAATTCAAGTAAAAGCATTTGCTAGACTTTATTCTTATGACCCATTGGGTGATATGAATAAAAATCAGTATCTACTAGCTAGTAGTTACTAAAAGTAAAAGTAACTAGTCCCAAGTTTTTACTCCAAGTAGAAGTGAACACTTGAATTCATATGAATAAACAGTTGCTTTTACTGCAAAGTAATCACTTCTGCCCTACTAGTTTTTACTCGTCTGAGTCCTGGGTTCACTGTACTGAAATTGAACAACCACATTACTGAAATGTGGTAATAAGGGTGTTTTACAAATATTTCCTTTGTTGCATAGGATCAGTGAGAATA
>NMRB01000464.1:66235-80580 GCA_002633025.1 Notospermus geniculatus
TGCACTTTTTGTGTTTTTGGTTTTGGCCACCTGGAGGCCAAGCCAAGAATTGAATCGGACCGAAACTTGGTGTCATAGGTCATCTGACCTAGGGGTATATATGTACCAAGTTTCAGATCAATAGCTCCAGCGGTTACGAAACGTGCCCTGCTAACGGACGACGACGACGGACGCTGACCGATGACAAAAGCTCACGGGTGAGCTAAATATCGGGCCATTTTCCACTATTTGACCTATTTTCCTATCAAAATTTTGTCAAATCAAAAACCCGTTATATATATTATGTAACATGATTAGATGTACCTACGGTTCAAATTTGAGCATCCTAGCTCAAATCGTTAGTGTAAAATAGCCATTTTCATTTTTTTCACAAAACGCCCCCTAGTAGCCATAGTAGGAATCGCAGTAGCCCAAAATCGAACTTGGCCTAGATCTTGGGGCCATATATACACATATGCAATATGAAATCGATCCGTCAATAACTGAAGACGCTAGAGTGCAAACAAGGCAAAATGTTACCCACTCACCATGCTCACGCACGCACGTACGCACGACAGACCACCACTAAAGCATCAGCACAGCATAAGCCCTTATGGCCTTCGGCCAAGCGGGCTAAAAATTGGATGAGAAATCGTACAATATATTTTGTAGGAAAAAAATGTATCGTGTACGGCGGCCTTTACCATGTTTACTCGGGAATGTTGGATTGTGCCAGTCGTGATCAAACACTTAAGATTGATTGTGAACTCGACTTTGGCATCAGGGTGGTCTTTTACTTCAGATTTGTACAGCATTGCCTTGTGCATTTGTACAGCAAAATACAAGTAAAAGCATTTGCTAGACTTTATTCTTATGACACATTATCTTGGGTTAATACTTACCCAACAACAGCATACTGTTCCTGTCCAACCTGAAGAACTTCTGCAGGCCTTTTTTCAGAATCTACTCTTTTCTCTGGCAGTTTTAGCATACCTGTCTTGGCTATGTGGTCAACTAACTCCTGGAATTCATATGGCACATCTGCCTGTTTCCAGCGCTCACTGTCAAGGATTAGGCTACAATGGAGAGGAAAACAATATGAAATGTTGACTGTAATATCCAGGAGTTCGTAGCATCGAAGTTCGTAGCATCGAGGTTCGTAAGAGCGAGGGAGCACTGTACGTGTAGCAGTAACATCATTTTGATTGCACAATGTTCTGGCAACTGGTATGATGATGTTGATAGTCTCTATATGCATGTTTATGCCAAATTTTTACCATGATCATGTCACCAGGGAACATATTGACTTAACATTTGTCATTCATTCTCCTTGTTAGCTCACCTTGGGTGAGCTCTTACGATGGTGCAGTGTCCGTCGTCGTTGTTAGCAGGGCACTTTTGAAACCACTGGGGCTATTGCGGACCATGTGACTTGACGTCGTAGTGCATTCAATACATGCTGATGCATTGCGACGTCAGTGAAGCCGTGTAAACATAGTCCGCTATTTATGGCACATGACTATAAAGTAGTACGAATTTGACCCTTGGACCCCAAAGGGTTCGTAAATCAAATGCCGTGTTCACACTAGGGTTTTATATCGAATCGAATTCGCAATAAAGGCCTATTCCGATATAACGCGTCACACTCAATTCGAAATAGGTCACTTTTATACCTATTTAACCAAACCGGTATTTGAATCGGTTTCGATTCGCATTAGCCAAATCGAAATAGTTATGTACTGCACACAGCGTTCTTCCCCCTGGCAAAGCAAATAAATCAATGACTTTTCAATGACTTTTCAAGGGCTGTTTCCGAACTTTTCAAGGATTTTTGGTACACTGACAGAATATTTTTGCGAAGAAATAAGTCCTAAAATCACAACATACTGGTAATCACGCAGGCCAGACTCGAGAGAATAAAGGAAGAACACAAGAAATCAAGGACTAACTCTGACAAAAGTTGTGCAGAATTCAAGCACTTTTCAAGGCCCTTGGAGGCAAATGGCAAAATTCAATGATAATCAAGGTTTTCAAGGATGCGTATGAACCCTGTGCACAGTATGTTCCTAACGTCATGACCTAGTTTATTTCGGGTTGAGTGTGACGCGTTTTGTTTCGAATCGAAATCGGTTTAGTTGTAGTGTGACCCGACCCGGCGTAACCAAATTGATTTCCGTATTTCGATTTATGGAAACCGATTTCGATTCGCAGTAGGTGTGAACGCAGCAACAGGCACTTGCCTTTCAGACAACAGAACAGGCACCAATGAAAGCTTACCTCAACTTATTTTTCCTCTCCTCATGGAACCTTGTCACAAATCTGTTCGCCTGGCTCTGCAAACTTCCACGTAATGATGTACTTCTCCGGCCACAGATTCTTTCACAATCGACAACAAAGTTTTCTACAGCTCGAGACAGTGTTACAAACTCACTTGAGCTGAGCTTCTCCAAAAAATTATCCTGGAAGAAGATTGTGATTGCCTCAGCACAAATAATACAATAAATCCATCTCCGAATATTTCGCAAATATTCGACCCCAACTGGGGTCAAAAACCAATATTCAGGACACAATATGACCCTTTGTAACCAGGGCACTGGTTCATGGGTACATTCATTTACACCACACCGGGTTCGAATCCCACTGTAGCATGAGACTTTTGGGCAAGTCTCTTTCCCTTACTGGCTTCTCTCCACACAGGTATATAAACGGGTACCAGTTAGAAATGGTCAGATTAGCGCTGAATGTGCAGCTCTTCTGAGTTCTACTGAAAGGTTTCAGGATAGACTGGGGTTAAAGTGTAAAGTCGGATGACACCTCTACCATTGTTGATGTCAGACTATAAACCTGAAACTTGACTTTTTGATCATCATTGGTCATCAATTTACTAAACTATTACTAATGCTGTCCACTACTATTGTGAAACAAATAAAATCCAAGTCATCTCTGATATTTTGGAAGTTTTCGACCCCACACCAGGGTCTTCTTCAGGCATTTTCAAGTCACAAAATCCCAGAAGTAAAAAGAGTGAAATTTTACTTCTGGCACTTCGACTCGAAAGAGCCTGAAGAAGAAACTTGCAAAATACGACTCGGATTCTACTGTTTCACACTGCGAGTTGTTTTTTGTGCTTTACTCCTTCTACTACTAGTAAGGCCATTAACTTTTCCTCGGCTGCAAAAACATCCGCTTTTGCTGGAGCAAGTCACAATTTATGACCAACTAATACTAAAAGTAACGTTACGGTACCTGGTAATCTCATGCAACCATATATTTTGATATTTTCCAAATATCGAAATTGGCTCTGTGAGCACATTTCATTATTTTAATATACACGTAGGTCAGGCGCGGATCCAAGGGGGGCGCACCCGGGGCACGCCCCCCCCCTTTCGGCTAACAAATCTGTGAAATCGACCGTGACATTCTGAAATTTGGAGCAAATCATTGAAATTCACCGCACATTTCAATGTTTCTAGCACAGTGCGCCCCCTCTTTTCCGAAATGGTGGATCCGCCCCTGTAATGTAGTCATGTCGGCAAGATGTATTTGCAAATTTCCTACTGGATTGATTTTGAATCGAATGCTTGGTCCAGTAACCAGGCATGTTAAAAACAAGTCCAATAGTCTCTCATTTTGCCACAATGGTCCGTTGTTGATGCTACAGGCTAGCAAGACAATTCATCACAAAAAAGACAAATTTGCAATACAGTTAATTACCTTAGCCCTAGCTATGAGAAGTTTGACACATCGGTCGTGAGCATGATCACAGATTTGGCAAGTCATCTCTTTCAGGCTGTTGCATAACTTTGTGTACTCGTATGCAGAAATCATTTCATCCATGTCATTATCTCTATGAAATGAATAAATAGAAGAATCAAAATTCCTGTCATGGGTTAAAACTACATGTACTCTCCAACAAAAGAAACTCTGTGGACTAAAAATTGGTGTACTTTTTCAGCAAGGTGGGTTATACCCACCAAATTTATAGACAATATAATATGACATGGTTAGAAAAAGGTTATGCACTCAAAAATTGCTTATCACATAATGCAGGAGCTGGATACAACTGAGTGCTGATTTCACAAAAGGGTTCTACAGGTCGTTCGACGTTATGGAACAGAAATCAATAAAGTTTAGGTTTTGGCAAGCTGTGTAAAGGGCCTACCCAAAAGTCAAAAGAATATTGGACAGTGTGGACGACTCAAAACGTACATGGGCAGCTTTAGTCCCTAGTTGACTGTTATCAGACCATCGAAATATTGCGGGCTGGAACCACATTGGAACCATATTAGCCTTGGTTACACCTGTCTGAAAAAGCCCGGACTTTTCGAAGCCCGGGTCTGAAATAAACCTGGGCTTCTTGAGCATGTATGTGGCACGGGTTTTAAAAGTCCAGGCTTTATTTACACATGGCGATTCATAGGTGTAAACGCAAAAAGCCAGTGCTGAGCTCGGACTTTTATGTTGTGTAAACAAGGTTATTGAGGCTGCGCACCACACTTCCAATGTCACCAAAACACCATTTCCGCACTGGTGAGCAGACAGAGAGAGCAAACTGTTGTAACTAACTGACCGACCAAGATCCGGCTGTCCAAAGTAACACAAAGCCAAGATCACTGGATTCATTCGACATACTTTACGCATCGATATCTCACACCAGCTGACACTGCAAGAGTGATTGATACCAGGTAAGGCGAGACTTTTTTTATACCTTGGTTAGCGTGCTTTTTTATCCAAGGACATCCATAGGCGGTCGGAAAAAAAATAAAAATAAAATTTTATTTTCAGCTTTCACACAAGCCTTCTGTAGGAGCAGCAGAGAGGAGGGAAAAATAAAAATAAAAGTTTATTTCAAAATAAAGTAACTTTGCCTCCAACATATTGTCATTGACATTGATTTGCCAGTAGGCCCTATGCTTGTTTGGCATTGTGCAAGTTGTGTAGTACTCTGATGGAGGATGTTGTAATCCTCCATAGCGCCCGCCCTAGCGTTCCTCAGCTTGCAGAAGTATTTGCCCTCTTCTGCACAGTTTTGCATCCACGGCCATGATGGCGGCGGGCGGGAAAAAAATAAAGAAAAAGTTTTTTTTTAATTCCGATTTTCAGCGATTTCGAGTGCGGCGGGCATGCTAAATGGCCGAAAATAAAATTTTATTTTTATTTTTTTTTTCGGGAATTCACGGAGCGGCGGGCACGCTAACCAAGGTATAAAAAAAGTCTCGCCTAACAGACGAATTCACCCACCGACAATCTGCACGCAGTTACGTGAGATAGAGCTGTGCCCATGTTGCCCTGCCATGATATTGAACCTGCTGGTTCAATAACAAATTGTACCTTGGGTGATGGAGTCTCAACTCCAAGCTCTGTACATTTTTCCTATACATTGTGGGGTGAGTTTTTGACCTTTTTCTAAGGCTATCTATTCCTCATGGAGCCGTTTGGCTGGATTCGTGTCCCAATCACCTGGGGGGAAAGAAATCAGAAGAATTCCAGTGATCTCAATTTGGTCACCACACTGTGAGGTGTGGTGACCATAATAATGTAAAAGCGCATTGAGCAGTCGAACTGGAAATGTGCTATATAAGCACGGCATTATTATTATATATTATATTTATATTAGGGCATCCCAACTTCTCCTCGACATTCAGTGACAGTCTGGTGAAGTGGAAACAATGAATCGTGAAAGTTACCGGTAGCCTTCATTCGTGAGTTAATATAGGCTGAAATACATTTGTTTAGACACATTTAGCATGGTTTGCTCATTGAAATTGGTTCTGGGTCAAAAGCTTTAGAATTGTTTTCGATATATCCCCTTGGCGGCCACCTGTGCTTGTTGTGTACATGTAGTTGCATTACCCTATTTCTTGACAGTGAGGCTAGAGAGGGTACTGTCCAATATAATCAGTATATGTGACCTGACACAACAAAATGAGTCGGAATGCGCACATAAGAAGACCCAACATGTCCAAGGTGACACCAACGGTTCGCTGATTTCAGGATTGTCTGCCCATTGTGAAATTTGACTTGGTCGATTTCTGTGGTTGCTGTCTGGTTCCACCTTTGGTCTTCTTCTGTGCGACTTCCGACTCATTTTGCTGTGCCGAGTCACATATGTGACCCGTGCCAGCAAAATGAGTTGGAATGCACCGGAAACAAAACCCAAGATGACACCAGAGAACAACTCTAGAAATTGACAGTCAAATTTTACAATGGCCAGACAATACTGAAATCAACAATCCGTTGGTTCACCTTGGGTCTTCTTCTGTGCGCATTCCGACTCATTTTGCTGTCACAGGTCACATATGTGACCCACTTTGGCATAAGCAGATGCATGTCACTCAGAAGGTGAGCCTCAACGAACTAAGATGACACCAGGAGATTCGGAATGGAAGAAATAGATTGTTTCAGATTTCATAATAGACAGACAATACTGAAACTGACTAAACATTTGGTCTCATCCAGCCAAGCTAAGAGCGACATGCATCTTCTTTTACCAGAGTGGATCACCAGTGTTCTCGCCAGGCCTCTCAATTAGGGCGCATGCGCCCCAATTGAATCTCAGAAGCAAGTTCGCGCCCTGTCTTAAATTGCCGCGCCCCGTCTAAAAATGTCGCGCCCCGTTATAATTTTCCGTCGCCCTGATTAAATCCACCTGTCCCACACACAAACAAACCATCAAGAACAACAATAACGGCTCCCAAATTAACCGTAATCGGCTTTTGTTTCACCCACCAAACATCGTCAGTGCCGCGTGGCTGGTGTAATTCGCCCGACTGTCTGATTGCAGCGAGGCCTACATCATGTACTAGAAACATAAACACAGCCAGTGACTCATTCATGGCAGCGAGCCAGCGTGGTCGGTTGAGTGGCAGACTAGTCGCCCTTGGCAACTGTCAATCAACATGATCAAGCAGTCCATGCCGTCGGCGGGCCCGGATCGCTGGTAGGCCAACTGACAAGTGACATTCGGTGAAGTTTAGGCCTACGCAGTGACAGGCTGGGTCAGTCAGGTCAATGCATCGTAAAAAATATTAACAGATCTTTTATCTAAGTTTATTTTTCAGGTGCAGATGCAATCATTGTCCTGTACCGGCGTCATCCATTGTAGTCCAGCTCTGAAACTCCACGTGGTATTTTGTAGAATGCCGGGATAGAATGATCATCATGATGTTGTCAGTCAGTAAACCACGTCTGAATTTGATTTGATTGGAAAGGGGACTTTGCCAAGATTACAAGAATTAAAATATTTGTAATAAAAATCTTTATTTCACCAAGAACAGACCGTCATTTACTTGATTTTCGTCCGATCTCAGACGCGGTCAATGCGACTGATTCGTTGAAACTACACTCCATACAGCGCATTCATACACACTCGACATGCTTGATGCCAACCATGCCGCAAACCAAAGCACATGTCTGGAGATCGATGGGGATTCCCCGCCCCGTCGATGTTCAGCGGCCATGGCGGCGTGATGAGTTTCCCGCCGTTGCAGTGCATAGTGGATGATTGCCCAAAAACAAGTGTTTTCCCCGGTGTTTTAACGGCTATTTATTCCACCCTTCTTATGATAACTAGCACATACCAATATCACCTTTAGACGGGTAAATCGAGTAATGGTCTTAATTTGGGAGACAGATAGTTGGCTGTACAGTTGGGCGGTCGGGCGGACATCGCGCGATCGTCGGTAACTCGGGTAAAAAAATGCCGATAAACTGCTTTCGTTGGAATGCTAAAATCCCCCTCAGATGCTTGGAAATTGCATCTCCTGGCATCTAGAATTCAAAATTTTCTGGGGGGCCCCCAGACCCCCCGCCCAGGGCGCGCGGTGCCAACTTCGTCGGCACATGCTGCGCCCTGATTGATTAAAATCCTGGCGAGAACACTGATCACATATTTGAGCCACTCCACCAAAAGTAGGTGCTTGCACAAGCGATCATCAGTTTACTCAACTGTCATCACTGCTGTCCACTACTATTGTCAACCTGCAGAGGCGTACATTTCAGTTGTTGTGTTGCAAGGCCATTAACCCTTTCCTCGTTTGTGACAAGCGTCTACTTCTGGTGGAGCGGCTTACATATGACCCAGGGCTTTCATTAACTTTTTCACTACCTGGGTCATGACTTCCACAATTTTTTTATGGAAGTCAATTTGGGAAGATGGTGGGGTCTTTAGACTTCCAGGAATTCTTTTTGGGGGTCATGACTTCTTGTTATATTTTGCTGGGGTCAAATCATCCCTTCGTATGCTGCTATTCCGGTATCATGCGCGAACCAGGAGTGTGTAGTTGCCATGGGCGACGGGAATCCCCAGTTACTTCAGCTGCGCTAGCAAGGATTGGGTGTGGTTGAAGAAAATTTGGCTGGCGCGACTTGCAATATCTTGATACCTGCGTCAGCTGGGGTCCTACTGGCGTAAATGGAGACTGAGTATACAGATGGGACTTCCACACTTTCTCTATCAGCGTATCATCGAATTCACCTGCGTTTTTGAGACTTCAGAGTTGTTTATGTTTGCGTCATTTCCGTAGTTTACATGCGTAATAGACGCCATACGCAGGCTTAATGAAAGCCCTGTATGACCTCAGATTTGTGGTTGGCCTCCTTCTATGGCCGCACTGCTTTAAAATAGCTTATGTCGTGAAATACGGAGAGTGAAGAGGAAACGCACAAGACTGGTCCCGGAACTCACGGAACAGTTTCCTTTTTCAACCCTACACAAAATCAGCAACCGAATCGATCATTATGCAGAATCCTACTTACACAGGAATGTGGTGTATGTGAATGGTTTCAATGTTGTCATTCTGGTTTGATACAGTGGCTTTCGATTTCCCAGCAGCTATGTTTACCACATCCAGTGCTACATCTTGGAATGCCTAGAAAAGAAAACAAAAATTCAGGACATCAATATAAACAAAATGGTCCTGGGATCTTGTGCTCACCTGTGGGACATATGGGCATGTAAGCTTAAATTTTGCCATTTGGTGGCAGATTTCGTGGCCATTTGACCCAGAGGAATCGGAACCAGTGCTGATTTAGGTTTGGGGGGGGTAGAGATATGAGTAGGCCTAGGCCTGTGTGTGGATCTAATTGCAGCGTCGATAACAGAGGGTCGGCATATGAGGTACATTCTGCTCAAGTTCTCGAATGCACACAGCCATCTTGGAAAATGGGCTTAGGCACATACATTACGTCATAAATAACTGCAGTGCCAGAATGTTTTGACCTTGAAAATAGCCCTGGTTACACCTATCTAAAATCCCTGCGCTTTTTAAACCAGAAAATGAAATGGGCCATGGACCATGTGCTCACCTGGTTGGACATAATAGTGTACCGATAATGACAGAGGGAGGTACACATATATAGTTAGAAGCAAGCTGGGTCAAAATCATTCCCGAGTTACAGGACTTATTGGGTTATGCCACCTAGCGGCCATATTGGATGTCCGATCACGCTGAAACTCGGTACTTTTAAAGGTACCCCTCTAATACGCATTTGTGCAAGATATGAAGTCGCTCAGTGAAATAATGGCGAACTGTGGCCGGTTCATTACATTTGTACATCTTTGACCTCTGTGACCTTGAAAAGTAGGTCAAATCAAAAACCCGTTATATATGTTATGTACCCTAATTAGATACACCTATGATAAAAATTTGGAGATGATCCAGTTATTAGTTCAGGACTTACTGCACTCTTCGTGTTTTTGGTTTTGGCCATCTGGTGGCCAAGCCAAGAATCGAATCAGACCGAAACTTGGTGTCCATAGGTCATCTGACCTAGGGGTATATATGTACCAAGTTTCAGATCAGTAGCCCCAGCAGTTACGAAACGTGCCCTGCTAATGGACGATGGACGCTGCACCACCGTAAGAGCTCACCAGGTGAGCTAAAAACGGCATTGACATGGTGAGTGGTTGCACTTCTTAAAATGCGATTGGTAATAAGTTCTGTGACCCAACACTAGGGGCACTGCATGTAGGCAACTCTCCGTAATCAAGTGGCTGCTGGAGGCGTGAAACAGCCCATTGGATGACTCATCGATTTGGATCGCCGTCTGTCAGGGTGCTCGGAACTACAGGCAGACACGGGGACTACATAAAATACCTGTGTCTAAAATAGCCCCAGCGTACCCCTTTGAGCTCACTGGGGCCAATAACAAGCACGGGGATTTCAGGCATGGGTCTATTTCGACTCGGCGATTTATAGGTGTACATGTAACTGCAAAATCCCCAGGGTAAACAGGGGGATTTATGTAGTGTAACCACAGCTATTGTGTATATATACACATCAAGACGACATCAACAAACTGATAGAAATGGAACTGACACAATGGAGCTAACTTACCTTCACCCTGTCGAGTAATACAATCACATTTTCAAATACTTTTGTGAACATTTCCATCCACTGCGGGAAGTTCAGCAGTCTCATCTGATCAGCTAAACTGCAACAGAGAAAAGTGAAAATAAACCCTAACACTGGGAAGAAAGGAGCAGAAAAAGAACCTATCCTATTTTATGTGAACACGTTTAACACCAGACATTTTTCAACATTTACGGTACCTCAATTACTGACAGGGGATGCTAAAAATCATTTGCTTTACATGAAGTAAAACCTAAATTTTTCTAGCATTTCCTACAGTTTTATTCATATGGGTACAAGTAACATGCTTAAGAGTCGCAATCTGAGAGAATGGCAATGGGTGTGGAGTTGACCCCCCTAGAAATTTATAAAATTTGGTACAGAGGTTGATATGGATGTCTTATGGAAAACCCCAAAAGTTTAGGGTCATACTCCTATTATTCTGGCTGTGGCGCCCTCTACAAGACAGGAGGTCACGCCCCAAAATGAGAAAAATTGTGAAAAACAAGGGCAGATCGATCAATTTTTATGGCAAGCTGCCAAAGTATTAATGATGGTAAATGATCTGTCAACATTTCAGGTTTTTTACAAAAATAAGTACCACCTGGTGGCAATTCAGATAACCTGGTGGATCCCTTCTTTGTGTTAGAATAGAAAATGAAGAGTAGCGACAGTTTTAAGTGGAACTAAAACTTTTATCCAAGAGAGTACCATTGAAATTTGATATGGAGTTGATAGAAGGATGTCCAGTGAATAAACAAAGAAGAGTTGACCTTGGCATAATGCTGGATTCCCAAGATATTAACCCCCAAAGAAGGTAATACCAGTAACTGCGATCTCACCCAACTTGTCAACAATATTGTGGTTTAATCCAAAACAATATTGAGGAAGTAAAGGTGTTTCTCTGCTCCAATCGTTGCACTTTATAGGTCACCAGAAATCTCTACGGCACTATTCAGCATTTTAGCGTGGTCAGCTTCGGAATTTCATGGAGTCACCACTTTGGCCCAATCTGTAGCACTTTTCGGGGCCCCTTAAAATTTTAATCCAGACTCCTAAATCAATGGTACGGTATTGCATGAGTGCAGAGCCTTTGTCTTATAGATTCATGATAACCCTGAATTTCTATGGCATCCCTAATAGTTAAGTCATAATCTGAGGTGGAAAAATTGAAATTCGGCTACCAGGGGGCTCCGTATGCCCCTTTGATATTCTGAGATTACTTGCCAATAATTATCAACTGAGCAACATGAAACAAGTCTTAGTTTATGCCTGGTTATCCAGGGACTCAACTATGTTAAAATTCTCAGCCTCACGTGTCCGGGTGATTGAGATACAGTAGTGGCGCTAAGGATTTTGTTCCATGAGTCCATTTTTTCTCAGTGGACTCATCTGCTTGTTTCAAAGTCCAAATCCATGAGTCCAAATACAAATGACATGAGTCCACTTTTCCAGAGGAAAAGGTAAAAGATAAGGCAATTACAATATTTGCCGGGAACAACTAAGGTGAAGAGAAAAATTTGACGATTTAAATCCTTTTAGATGCATTTTCCTGGCATCAATGGACGTTTTTTTTTTACAAAAGCTGAAAAACATGCATCTGTCATACGTCCCCCTTCATTTTCTGTGGATGTTTTTTTATTTTGACTCTTGTCCTCAAGCGTCCAATTTGAATTTCAATGCGTTCAGGGACACATGGACGCATCTTAGCGCTACTCCTGAGATATCATGCGATTTTGATATATCACACTTGATAATTTGAATCTCTGCCTGTGATAGCGGTACAGGCATGATATCACCCATACTTAGGTTACTGAGGATGCCCATTTCGATTATGCAATGACCTTGATGATCAGAGGTCAAGGTCAAACTTGATAATTTGAAATATCTCTGCCTGTGGTAGAGGTATGCTATCACCCACACTTTGTTATTGAAGATGCCCATTTCCATTATGCAGTGACCTTGATGATCTGACACAAGTTCCATTCTTATCCAATGAACCTAAGGGAACCATACGACATTACAATGTCCTCTTGTTAAAGGTAATTGTTAACGGATGACGACGGACAAACCTGGTATTATATAAGCTTACAGCAGCTGAGCTAGGGCTGTTTAGACAGCAGGAAAAAGACCTAATGCGATTCGATCGAATTATAATGTGGCTCTTATTTTTCCCATCTAAACACAAACCAATCTGGCCGTATGTGGACCAATCCTGATTCCAAGTGGACCACTGAAAAAGGTGACCCACTTCTGCTGAATCCAGATTGGTCCACGTAAGGCCAGATCGAAATTGCCCGTCTAAACGCAAACAAAACTCGAATGCGGATTCATTTTACCTGGGCTCAGGCGCATTGGTGTAAATTTTCTAACTCCATCGGTCCAGCAAGTATGGAGAGTTCCACACGATCAGTTTGAAGCCTGAATGCATCCTGTTCAAAGTGAGTGGTGTAAACGCACGCACATCCTGAAGACCACATCCGGCTTTGAATGTGATCGATCGGATTGGACTGGAATGTGGCGTTTTGCTCTGCCGTCTAAACAGCCCTTATAATAATCTGATACAACATTGATCAGCTCATATTCTTTGCATACCTTCCAACACTTGGATCAACATCAATGTCATCTGCTTCAGAAACAGCCTCAATTACAGTCTGAAAATACGATTAGTAGCATAATTGCGTAGGTTATTTGTTGTATTTCAATTCTCATTTTGAGCCAAAAGATATGGGACTCAAACTTGCAACCTCCTGCATACAGCATCGACAGAAGCATTCAAGGAAAGTAACACTAACAAATTTGTTGGATCTCAGCCAGGCGGTTCACTAATAAGACTGGAACTATTTCAATGCAGTACCGGTAATAAAAACATCTTGATTAGGCTACGGGTATACCGAACGCGATATCGTGTGCGACAGGGCAACGCATGCGATTTATGCTTTGAGAGCCTTTGTTTGCGTGCAGTGCGGCGGAAAATAACAGCCTTTGCCGCGCGTGTCAACACATCGCATTTGGTATTCCTGTAGCCTTAACCGCCTGCAAGTCCATTACAATAAAGGCTTTATTTTCCGCTGCACTGCACACAAACAAAGGCTCTCAAAGCATAAATCGCATGCGTTGCCCTGTCGCACGCGATATCGCGTTCGGTATAAGCCTACCCGTAGCCTAATCAAGATGTCGTGATCCAGTGTGTCAAACGCCGCCGACAAATCAAGCATGACAAGCACTTCCATGTCTTCCCTGTCAAGAGCACTTAGAGTGTCTGACTGGACACAAAGCAAAGCAGTCGCTGTTGAGTGAAAGCGAGTATAAGCGCTTTGATGCTTTTCATGGAGCCCATTGCCTTCAAGATGACAGTCCAATCCGACTTAGACGGTGACAACCTCCAAGGACTCTACTGTACATCTAAAAGAATTATTCAGTTCGAATGGGGAGAGACAAAGGGTATGAGATTTCATGAGCCGCAAATGCAGGTAGAAGATTAGGTATGATGATTATAAAAGGCCTCCGCACCTCACCTGTTTTATCACAGCTTTGGCTGCAGTGCATGCCTCATCTCGATAAGTATCAATGAAGTAAAACTTCCGCTGCCGAAGAAGACCAAACAGAATAGCAACCAAGTGATCCTGAAAAAATCATTGATCAGTAGTTTAGTAAACGCCTACGTTTTTTGGTGAGCTCTGTCTACTGATACCAAAATTCTGTGAAAAATTGGAAATTATCAAATTATCAAATGGGGCTGTTCACTTTCGGAACCATTTTCCCAACTAATTTTTCATTATGTTGCAGTTGTTTGATTTTCATGATAACTTCAGGTATAATATTTTATAACGAAAACTACATAATCTGCTTGAAAGGCATTTTAGAAAGGGTTCGAATAACTAATCCAACTTTTTGGTTACTCTTTCTAGATTTATTTTTCGTGTTTAAAATTCGTCGTGTTTAAAATAAATCTAGAAAGAGTAACCAAAAAGTTGGATTAGTTAACTACATAATCATGAAGCAGGAGGATTC
>NMRB01000464.1:85159-97517 GCA_002633025.1 Notospermus geniculatus
GCAAAGTTTCAAAGCAATAGGTCAAACCGTTACAAAAAGAGCCAATATCGTAATTTCAAGCGAACTTTGACCTCCGTGAACTTGAAAAGTAGGTCAAATTGAAAACGTGAGTACTATATCTTATGTATCCCTATTAGATATACCCATGATAAAAATTTGACAAAGATCCGTCTCTTGGGAAGGGAGAAACAGTACTTCCAGTGATTTTGGTTTTGGCCCCCTAGCGGCAAAGTCAAGAATCAGACTTCGCGAAAATTTTGTCTGTAGGTTGCTGTAGTGTAACCTAGAGGTACATGTGTACAAAGTTTCAACATGATAGTTCAAACCATTATCAAAATACAGCCGTTTGAAATTTTTCACAACACGCCCCCTGGAGGCCAAAATAGGAATCCACCCATGGTCAAAATCGAACTCGATCTAGATCTTAGGCCCATATATACACCCACCACAGATAAAAAAGATTCGTCAAAAAATAAAGGCGCTAGAGCGCTAACGAGCCAAAAGTTTACGGACGTACCAACGTACGGACCGCCGTACGGACTGACGCACAACAGACCACCACTCAACGACCCCAACCACAGCATAAGCCCTACCGGGCCTTGCGGCCAAGCGAGCTAAAAACAAAAAAGGATCAGAACATATAATGGTGTATATTCGAGGCAATACGCATTGACCACAAAATGAGGGAGTCAGGTGATGCACTGGCCTCCAGGGATGGGTGTCATTTGCATTGGGAAAAAATGGTGGAAGTTAATGACACATTGACGTGAGAAATTAATGAAAGCCCTGTGTGTGACCAACGGAGTAAGATTGTAGCCTACATATTTTCAGAGATGTGTTCATGCCAGGCATCTGCCCTGACTTCGTCAGCTGAATGAAAAATAATTTGGTTCCCAATCATAGATCAACCAATTGAATTGAATTCACAAAATCTCACCGACTTGGCAAAAAAGTAGTCAACAAAATAATACCATTTTTAAATGTTCTCATTTAGGACTTACCACACATGTCTCAGTGCCTGGACAGAGGAATCCAGACGCCACGAAGTTGCCATGATGAACACTGACAAATTCTTTGGCATTTTCTGCATTCTTTGTCTCATAGAGGTGAATTGTCCCCTGAAAAGTACAGAAACATTTTTCCATGCAGTTGTTTCCAGACTAACTTTCTCTCAACAGTTAAAGCGAACTGGTCGTGCCAGTCAAGGTGTCTGAATAGAGAATCAAACGCCGCCATCTTGAATAAATTGCCGAGAGTGTATTTACACAACTGCTGTGGCTTTGCTGCCTTCGAGTGGCATTTAGAACACAGTCTACTGCAAACCTAGGCTCACCTAAGGATGTAGGCCTAATCCTCTAAAATTCGAAATTTGTAATTTTGAAATTTTCAGCTTCGTGGGTCACTACATAAGTTATTTTTGGTGGCATTTTTGACTGCTGCGACTAATTTTCTTTAATGCTTCCCACAATGTGGTAAGTCTTAGAATGAAATAAATTTTTTTGACTTAAGAAAAATATTTTCACACAACAATTCTAATCTCAAAGGCTAGACTGCCATCCCAAAGAACAGAAGATTTTATTTGGATTGTTTAAAAAAGCTTACCCTGTCACTCCCGAGAACTAACTCAGAGAAATTCGGTGAGAAAGCAAGAGAGGTGATGCTGTTACCAAATGAGTGTGACTGCTTCAGATTCACTGAGCTTTGCCGCACTTCGAAAGCCCGTAATATCCCATCATCACCGCCAGCGTAAAGGTGAAGCCTGTCCAAGGTTATGCAGTTGAAGGAGCCAGGTCCAAGAATATTATCACCAGAACTTCCAGCTGATTGAACTGAAATGTACATACAACCAAGAGTGACAATAATTCATCATCAATGCTTGAATTACAGTTTTGTAATGAGGAACCTGCGGACCTAACGTCACGACGTGGCGCTGTGAGCGATGTGCCTGAAGTTTCTTTTTTCTAACGTTATTTCCATTTATTTCTGGCGTGAAAATAACTCATTTGTGTTGGTCACCTGACAGTAAACCTTACATCGTCCCGTAGCAGATGAAAATTTCTATAATCTCCTTGCTTTTGAGGAGATAGGTTGGCCATAAAAGCAACGTTTTTGTCTCATTATTTCTGTAGAAAAATGTACAGGTCACTTTTTCATGACGCAACGTCAACAGTTTAAATGACCTCAATGACGTTGCGACGGGTCGATCCATCGCAGAGCCACCGCATAACAAAGTTTGTCACGCGGGTATCTCATTGCCATTAGAACTGAACAAGATGCCATCGGCCTTGTGCTCAGCTGAAAGCATTTGCCTGTCAAGGAAGAAGTTTCAAAGCATGTAAGCCAAAATACAGTACAAAACACTTTAAGTCGGTAGGCGTGCAAGCCAGAAAAACGCCCATCTCGGATTACTTCAAGAAGTCCCAATTTTTTTTGTAACACTATTCCAATAAAAATGAAATGGTCCATGGACCATGTGCTCACCCGTTTGAACATAATAGTGTAATGGCAGAGAGAGGTGATGTCAGTTATGAGCAATCTGGGTCAAGTCACTCCCAAGTTGCAGGACTTCAATGATTTTGGGGTTATGCCACCTGGCGGCCATATTGGATGTCCGATCGGGCCAAAACTTCACATGCACATAAAGGTCATCTAGAGGGAGATAAATATCAAGTTTGAGCACTCTGGGTCAAGCCGTTCCTGAGTTTTAGCACTTGGATGATTTTCAGGTTACGCCACCTGGCGGCCATATTGGATGTCCGATCAGGCCGAAACTCGGTATTTTGGAAGGCACCCCTCTAATACACGTTTATACAAGATATGAAGACTCTCGGTGAAATAATGAAGAACTGCGGCAGGTTCGTTACTTTTGTGGAACTTTGACCTCTGTGACCTTGAAAAGTAGGTCAAATCAAAAACCCGTTACATATGTTATGTATCCTAATTAGATACACCTATGATAAAAATTTGGAGAAGATCCAGTCATTAGTTCAGGAGTTATTGCACTTTTTGTGTTTTTGGTTTTGGCCACCTGGAGGCCAAGCCAAGAATCGAATCGGACCGAAACTTGGTGTCATAGGTCATCTGACCTAGGGGTATATATGTACCAAGTTTCAGATTAATAGCTCCAGCGGTTACGAAACGTGCCCTGCTAACGGACGACGACGACGGACGGACGACGGACGCTGACTGACGACTAAAGCTCACGGGTGAGCTAAAAAATTGCACAAGTTGGACACGACAAGTCAGCTTTTCGGCTATCTCGGATGAAATGTCATGGTCGTCCCATCTATGTATTTCCAATAAAAATCTGTCACGCAAGTCAGATCATGGCATCAGTCCATGTTTATTTAAATTCAAGGTGATGCACTGGATCCATTTCCATCTCGGCCGTTTTGCGCTTCCTCATGCCGGAAGGTGGAGTTTTCTCCAGCTTCCACACAACTCAGATTTCCGACAGTTTACACATAACACGGATTTCTTCCAAGTCAGATGAAATTCTCTGATCCACTTGAAATCGACTTGCACATTTTCTACTGTAGTTTTTTTACTTTTACATACTTCTTCATTTGGCTTATTAATAAAAGTTGTGCTTGTAAAGGAATAGGCCCTAATTAATGGGATGTTGCTTATCAAACACTTTCTTTGATCAGGAGTGTTACACCCTTATACAACATACAGATTTTTAGAGGAGCATTTTAGATCACACGAGATAACCTTTTTTAAGTCCGTTGTTATCATTCACTACACTTACCTGACAAACTGGATGACTCTTTTTCACCAAGTCTGAAACTACTGTCCTGTTTCAGGAGTGAGTTCGAGCTAACAGGGTTGTGGAGCATTCGTATCTTCATTATCTCTGTGTCAATCTGAAAGGGAACCATGACAGTTCAAGAAATAGTGCTGACGGGCACTGTGCCCGCTTGGCTTGAAAGCACGGTGATAGGAATCATCAGCAACCCCACAAAATCCATATTTTAGGTCCAAACATGCCAAAATTGCCATATAAATGTATTGAATATGATGACTTGCCCTCAGTTTAAGGTTACAACATTGAACCTTACCTGACAAAAGCAAGCAATAAGACTGGTACATTACAAGATGGCCCACAGTGCAAATTAAATCAGGCCAGTGTTTGAGGGGCATGTCGAGGGTACCCAGATTCACAAACAAGGTTAAACCACTCTACATGTACGGTACAAAATTTCACTTCATTGCCCCGAAATGAAAACTAATGAAGTTACTGGAATTCAGATTTACCCCATTTTTTAGGGGGCCACCCAATGTATTATTACCGGTACCTTTTGGTTTCATCTTAAACCTACCCTAAGTAATTGTCCACCTTCACATCCGATGTAGACATCCCCCATTGCATCCCAGCAATGTGTCAGTGGTTTGACCTTCGCAGCCTGATCCTCAAATTCTTCGAACTCCTCTGCCATCTCACCAACCAGGCCGGCTATGGTTGCTCTTGGTAGGTCAACACTCATGTGGCTCATGCGTGTGGATGCTCGGGTTGGGATTTTGTCATCGTAGTCTTTCTCGTCTACAGACGATGTGGCCATAGTCACAAGAGGCAGACGTATAGGTCTGGAGAAGGAGAAAAAATGACAGGCTGACTTTAAAACATTCAATTCTGTCTGTGCCTGTAGTGTAAGGGGCACAGTAATATTCCTTCCCTATCCTGTGCTAAACATACCCACGTTAACGGAGACCTCTATTGGCAACGTATGCATTTACATTCTCCAACACTGGGACAAAATATTGGAGAATGATGCAATCACCGTCTGTGGTGCCAATTACCAACAATGAATGGTCCATGGACCATGTGCTCACCCATTTGGACATAATTAGTGTAATGACAGAGAGAGGTATATCCGTTATAACATATGAGCAATCTGGGTAAGTCATTCCCAAGTTGTAGTGCATATTGGATGTCTAATTGGGCCAAAACTTCACATGCACATAAAGGTCATCTAGAGGGAGCCACATAGCACATTTGAGTGCTCTGGGTCAAGTCGTTCCGGAGTTATATAGCACATTTGATGATTTTCGGGTTACGCCACCTGGCGGCCATATTGAAGTTTAATCAGGCCGAAATTTGATGTGCTTGTAAAGGTCATCTAGAAGGAGGTAAATATTAAGTTTGATTGCTCTGGGTCACGTCGTTCCTGAGTTATAGCACATTGGATGATTTTCAGGTTACGCCACCTGGCGGCCATATTGGAACCTCAATTAGGCCGAAATTTGATGTGCTTGTAAAGGTCATCTAGAAGGAGGTAAATATTAAGTTTGATCGCTCTGGGTCAAGCCGTTCCTGAGTTATAGCACTTGGAAGATTTTCAGGTTACACCACCTGGCGGCCATATTGGATGTCCGATCGGGCCGAAACTCGGTAATTTTGAAGGTACCCCTCTAATAAAAGTCGAAGGTACCCCTCTAATAAAAGTCGTTCCGGAGTTATATAACACATTTGATGATTTTCGGGTTATGCAAGATATGAAGACGCTCGGTGAAATAATGAAGAACTGTGGCAGGTTCGTTACTTTTGTCGAACTTTGACCTCTGTGAGCTTGAAAAGTAGGTCAAATCAAAAATCCGTTATACAGTGGAACCTCTCTATTAAGGACACCTTTGGGACTGACAAATCCTGTCCTTAATTGAGAGGTGTCCTGATTACAGAGGTTGAAATGAATAGAAATAAAGAGTTTGGGACTGAACATTGGTGTCCTGATTAGAGAGGTGTCCTCCTGGCAGAGGTGTCCGTTAAGGGAGGTTCCACTGTATATGGGCCTGATCACAATACTGGTACAAAAAGGGACTGTTGACTTGTATGTATGAATAAAAAAATTCTGAGTGAAGGAAATAAAATGTATGTGTTTTTCATTCATTCTCCAATGACTAAAGATCAAAAAAATTATCAGAGAGAATGTAGCTTTCAAATGTTCAATACGTTTTCTAAGCATGTCAAAACTGAAAATATGCTATTTTTTCAATAAAATTTGGGACATTCTAAGTGGGTCCTTTTTTAAAACCAGCACTGCACAAAGCGTGTGCTAAAAATATGCAAACTAAGATGAGAAAATGTTGAAGTAGTGCCATCTAGAGACTATGTAAAAACTGTAACTGTTTCATTAGAAGAATCATGTGTCAGTGAGGTGATTTCGCATGTGGAAAGTGTATGTAACTTTTCTGGTCCAAGTCTGTTACGTAGTGACAGCATAGTGTTGCAGCAGAGAGCTGGTCAAAAGGTAAGCAAAGTTTGTATGCGTCATGAACCTCTCTTTAGGAGTGAAAACCAACGACATACTACTTTATTGATTTTCAAAAGTATTAAGTACACCACCACGCAAAATATGTTGACAAGGATTTTTCCGGTCCACAGCATGGTTACGCACAACAAAATGGATTATCATAATACATCAGTAAATTAACATTTTTACAACAACCTGGACTCCAGGATACCCGGCTAACGACCTACGACACTGTCAACATCCGGCGGGAAAGATGGCGCTGGTGTCTCTCGACGGTGGTGCGTGTGAAAATTTTTGTCCATTTTCCTTGAAATGTTACGTACTGCGGTCTAAAATTGGTCTTGTTACATGCATCGCTGGAAAGTGTCGACTTCATAGCATCAATTAAAGTTCATTAATATTGAGTGTGTCGGCGAAAATCGCCTATTTTTCAGTCAAACTTTCTGGCTTAAAGCGAATTCAGCATGAATTCGGCTGCACTCTTTGGCCGTACGTATCATGGACTGCTAACTTCACAAGCATAGTACAATGTCAATGTTACGCACTGTCCAAATGATCTCGCTCTTGTTAGATTCTCTTGAAAGTATTGTACTGGCTTTTTACGTTGTGATGATCATTAGTCTGATACATTTGTGTCTTTGGTGTTGATCAAAAGTGATATCGCTCAACTACGCTGATGAGAAAGCATGTTAAGGCATTGTTGAAATGGAAGGTCGTGTCCATGTTACATACACCATTTTGGTAAAGATCTTATATTTAGTTTGTATTGGTTTATAATATTAATATTTCTTTTGGAGAGACAAAGTCAACCACTAATAAACACAAATCAATGGTTTTCTTGCTATATTGGACAAAACGTATATTCACTTCAATGGTTGTCCATGTTACATACTACATTTCGATCTTTAATTCATAGGCTAAGCTCAGAACACAGGATTAATTTAACTTAAAATTTTCTATGTGCAGGGATCTTATTGGCTACATAGGTTTCTGAACGGGCTGCTAAACTTTTCAACCGGGAACAAGATGGCAGCCACCATGGCTTCATTTTGACGGCCAGTATGGCGGCCGTGTGACGTCAGTGGGAAACCTCTATAATAGCTACAGTTTTAACACCTGTTGACAATAGAGGCTATGCACTGACGTCATCAAATGACGTCATCAATGGATATGATGCCACGTGTTGGATGGAAAATGGACGGAGCACGTGGTCAGATGCACTGCGTCAGCATGTCACAACGTTCCATCCAACATGGCGTCACCTCGCTGATGACGTCACGTGCATAGCCTCTATACCCGTGTTTTTCCAGACCCGTGTGTATGAAAAGCCCGAGGTCACACTACTTATTCTTTGTAGTTAAGTAGCCCAGCAACAGGCGCACTGCATGTACTGACTCTTCGGTCAATTCTGTGTTCGCACACATTGTTGGAGGCGCAAAAACGACGTCATTAAATTGCTGTGCCATCTGTAGCCATGCTAAGAACTAACGTAAACACAGCGAGCTTGCCATGTTTGAAAAACCCGTGTTTTCCAGACACGGGTTTCTTGAAGCCCAGCAATTCATAGGTGTGATCGCAAAAAACCCGGGAATTTTATGTAGTGTAACCACGGCTACATAGGAAAAGTCAAATGAACTCTCCCAGTCACGCTTGAAAGAATCACTCCCGCTCCCTACGCAACCCCTAAAATGCAGAGACTCTCCTGACATCTGCAACCAAGGCAAGCACAACTTTACTTACTGTTTCAAAATGAGATACTGGTCATGAGCCTGCTCAATGTTCCAAAGTCCAATCTCTTTTTCTGTGGTGAGACAGATCTGACGCCAGTTGGTTGGGTTGAAGGAGACACTGGTTGGAATGGTATGGCTGAGAGCAGCAGAACACAGCTTTTCACCACATGCATATTTCCTACAAATAAGATAACAATATTTTTAATATGTGGTTCATCAAACAGTAAGAAGGGACTTAGAAGGATATAATTTCAGCAATGAGTCTTTAGACTCAACAGAGTTCAGCGTCTGCTTCCTGAGGTTTTCATTGTTTTTCGTGTTTTTTATTGTGTCAGCAATAAGTGAAGGGCATAATGAGAATTTTTTGTAATCTTCTTTGAAGGAATGTATTTTTTGCTGACTTCCACCATTTTTCACCCAAAATGAGCTACAGCAGACACCTCCCCACCCTCGCCAAGGAAAAAATCATTTAGAATAGAATGTCCCTGACTAGAGCAAATGTGGGACTTGAACTCAAGCACTGTACCTACCAAATTGTCAACTCAAATTCAGGTAGAGATGTGACACTGACCAAGTAGTCACTTGATGAGAAATTCAAATGAGTATATTCAAGAGATGCACCACCTGTAAAAGAAAGTCCAAAATGATAATTTTGTAGTATGGGCGGATGTCACTTCCACACACTATCGACCGTACGGAAAGCAATTACCTACGGTACATGTACATGTATGCCCGGCCCTCATTGAAGTGTCACAATCTGAGAAAATGGCAATATTTCCAAAACTTGCGAAGTTGACTTGACCCCCCTAGAAATTGATGAAATTTGGTACAGAGATTGAATGGATGTCTAATGGAAAACCCCTATTTTTTGGCGTAGCGCCCCAGGGGATGTCATGAGACGGGCGTGATCGTGCTGGCGCCCAAAAACGCCGGCAAAGATTTTTCACTAGCGTGATTGATAATGCCCGCAAAAAAGACGGCGAGCGCACTCCCGTTGGACCAAATTTACGAGTGCTATCACGCCCGTCGATGACTTTGATGCACGTCCGCCGGCCCTGGTCACTCTGCATGAATGGATTGACAAACTTAGTTACAGGCAACAAGCGATTTCCGGTCAGCCATCCAGGGTGTTCAAAAGTTTTTAGAGTAGGAGGCTGTACTGGATAAAGTAGGAGGCTGTGGAATTTGCGACAGACGCAGACAACCGCGCGGCCGGCGAGCGAAGCTTAATACCGAGGGGGGGGCCCGAGGGGGGTCACCCCCCTCGGTATTAAGAGATTTTGAAATTCATAATGCCCTAGATGCGATTTCCTGGCATCTGGGAACAGTTATTTAAATTCAAATGAGTATATTCAAGAGATGCACCACCTGTAAAAGAAAGTCCAAAATGATAATTTTGTAGTATGGGCGGATGTCACTTCCACACACCATCGACCGTACGGAAAGCAATTACCTACATGTACATGTATGCCCGGCCCTCATTGAAGTGTCACAATCTGAGAAAATGGCAATATTTCCAAAACTTGCGAAGTTGACTTGACCCCCCTAGAAATTCATGAAATTTGGTACAGAGATTGAATGGATGTCTAATGGAAAACCCCTATTTTTTGGCGTAGCGCCCCAGGGGATGTCATGAGACGGGCGTGATCGTGCTGGCGCCCAAAAACGCCGGCAAAGATTTTTCACTAGCGTGATTGATAATGCCCGCAAAAAGACGACGAGCGCACTCCCGTTGGACCAAATTTACGAGTGCTATCACGCCCGTCGATGACTTTGATGCACGTCCGCCGGCCCTGGTCACTCTGCATGAATGGATTGACAAACTTAGTTACAGGCAACAAGCGATTTCCGGTCAGCCATCCGTCAGGAACTCCGACATCGTCATTCGGTCTGGAAGGAGATCGTTGCTTTTCCATGACCATTTCTCTAAAAGCATTTAACTGCATTAGAGCGAGGATACAGAAGGGCCAGCACGCTACGGACATTATGAACCAAGGTATAGGGCGATTCTGTACATTGCACTGTACACGCGGTACTTTCACGCCAAAACTTCGTTCCACAGCGCGGGAATCGCAAATTGAGATGTAAAAAACTCAAGGAAAAGTAGGCGGCGGTTGACCTGTTACTAGGCGGCGATTTACCGCCGCCTGCCGGCTACTTTTGAACACCCTGGCCATCCGTCAGGAACTCCGACATCGTCATTCGGTCTGGAAGGAGATCGTTGCTTTTCCATGACCATTTCTCTAAGCATTTAACTGCATTCAGTTGCGAACTATTTGGCTGTGATCCAGAAAGAGCATGCTTCCAGGTCATGCCAATGTTGCTTGATAGTTTCTTTCCATAAAACAGATATTTACTTAGGTTAGATGTTGAGGTTACTAAAAGCCGTAGCAAAAGTGCAGTGCCGATCTTTCATTCAATCAAGGCTAATATTTCTCACACGAAGAAAATAATAACTGTTAAACTTATTTGGTTGTAATCCTGACAAAATATCCTTTCCAACGATGTAAAACCATACAGTGGGTGCTCCCCGTGGTCCTGTATTTTTACTTAAGTCAAAGAAAGATTGCCATCCCTTGTACTTGAGCATGCCTGACGATGTTTTGGCGGGAACCCCAGGTCAATGACTGGGAAGGCCACTTTAATGAGCACACTTGCATATTCAAATCTATGACCTGCATATTCAAATCTACGACCTACTTTTACTATCATCCAATGGGTGAGGGGATACCACATAGGGATTCCCATGACATCATTATTGCAGGGCTGCCAACCCTTTCTCATCCAACTGTGTACTCCTAGGTATAACTTAGTGTATTTTGGGGTGTTCACAGTGTATTTTAAACTATGCCTCAAAATTAGGCACGTATTTTCCTTCCAAATAAGTGTATTTTGTGCTTCGTGCAGAAGGAAGACTAATTTTGCACTTTGGCGTGCAAAAAATGACACTGGAGGCCATTTTGAACGAAAATGAAATGGCCAGGGCCATTGTGCTCACCTCTGTGATAAGTCCCCGTGGTTAAGTGTGAAACTCTGACTCTCAAGCTGAATGTTGAAGGATCAGTAAGATATGATAAAGCTGAACACACCAAGAAGTATTTTTATGATCTGATCAGTATTATCAGTCAATGGCATAAACTCAGGTGATGGCACCNTGGCCCCAATGGTGTGTTGCAATATGATTAGGCCTATTCCTGGGGGCCTATTACCTAATGCAATGAACATAATTACGAGTGTTATGTGCAGATGCAGTGTCACCAGAATTGAACATGTTGCATTATGATTTATATAACCAAAAATACACCGTAAGCTTACACATACACTACACTGTATAATGTCGAAGGCCTACCCTGCTTGAATAGTCAGTGAATGTATTGCATCATCGCCTTGATGCAGTTATGGTAATACAATGTTGACCTGAACTTGCAATCAGCAGATCAGCCAACCATGACATGGTGGTAGGTTTGTATGGTGCGAAGTGGTTTTGTTGTTGTCATTCCTGCTGTTGAGTACACCCATTAGAAGTTGAAGTAAACATCATTGTTTTATTGTAATTGTGTGAAAATAAGTGAAGATTTCAACTGGAAAGTTAATGAGAATCAATGACTGAATACCTAAGGCCTCGTCCGAGCAAATGGGAAGTAAACTGTGACATTACCATGAAATTTTCAAAGCAGTTTTTCTAAGGAATTAAACATACATTATGGTAGTTAAGTTACTGTAGTTTCATTTGAAAAACATGAGAAGATAACTTCACTTACAGACATATAATTTTTTTAAGTTAAAGTTTGAAAGATCATGCCGGTTCCGTATGTGATGTGGACAATAAAAATGCCAGTTTTTCCTATCAAAAAGCATTTAATAGAGATTTCTATCTGTGATAATCCTAGGGAGCAATATCCTGAAGCATTTAGGGCAAACACTGCCTGTAATCACTTGATCTACACACTTTCTCGTCAAATTGAGGGTACCTAAAAATGTCCATACGGGTCGGCATCACTTGGGATAGCTATTAATAAAACAGGGGAACAGCAGGATTCAAAGTAGCTGCCAAACTGATTAACATACCAAGCAAGGCTGTAAATAAAAGCAACACCTTTCAATAAAAGTGATCACAGTGCTCCCACAACTAATCCAAAGGTTCCGTATGTGATGCAGACAGTTCTGTATGTGATGATTGTCACACTTTTGCACTGTCAACCATCACATACGGTAAATCATTTTCACACACAGACCAATCACACAACTGTCCAACAAGCATTCAGACAAAATCCTTCAAACTAAGTGACAAGAGCTTAGGTATATCTCCAAAGTATTACAGGCAGCATTTTCTTTGAGATATTTGGCTAATTAGATCACACAGTCACCAATGTGATG
>NMRB01000464.1:99812-120046 GCA_002633025.1 Notospermus geniculatus
AACAACATTATCTGCTGCTGTGTCATCTGCTTTGAATCCATCATGATTACTTGGTCACACACCTGTAATGCATGACCAATGCATTTACCATTAGCAATGGTGAGATGCCTGTGCTCATAGATTGGTCCCAGACCTTCGTTGGAAGGAACGGTTCGGACACAACATAACGCTAACCTAAAGCTTCAAACCATAAAGTTTTCGTTGTGGGTTGACCATGATAATTTCAGGGCTTGGTGGTACTGAAAACATGAGGGGTAATTTCGCACGATATTTCAATGCCGCCATTCCAAATCGACGTAGTAATACATGTAGGCCTAACACCACTGACGTCAGCAGTGCATTTTGGCCCTCGGCTTTGCGTCATGATCGCGACGTTAGCGCAGTGGCCGACACTGAAGCGAACTAATGTTATACCCACACTCCGTGCGCAGCACGGGTAATTGCTAGTCAAAATATAAAAAAATATTTATTTTTGACCATTTAGCAAACCCGCCGACGTTCCAAATTGCTCAAAACAGAAAAAAAATAAAATTCTATCTTTATTTTTATTCCGACCGCCGCCCTTCCCGCCTGAGTAGTCTAATCAGCTCACGGCACCTAACATCATGAACAGAGCCACACTAGGAGACCAATCACAATGGCGCACCTAAAATCACGCCGAGGGGCGCAAAAAAACCGCGCACCTAGCACTCAAAAAAGTTGAAATTCTGCACGCCATGTAAATCTGTCTGCCGACGATGTTCCTCACAACAGTTTGCCGACGATCCCGACTTAGCTTNTATTCAATTTGTATTTTTTAAAGTTTATTTTCCTACACATTTCTTTCGTTTTTCTTACATCCTTCCTGCATTATTCTTACCATTCTTACATGAGGACTTTGCTGGCTATTGAATCCCTACACCTTTCTTACGTTCAAATTCACATTCTTACGTGGCGTCAATAGCAGCATTTCTATTTCACGGCTTCGTCCTAGTCGCGAGTGGCCAATCAAAATGCCTCTTTTATAAACTCGCGGCGTCGTCTGTCAATCTGACTTCCAGGAATACAAATATTTTTGTTGTACATTTTAAGTACAGTTTTGTCCGTCATGTCGGAAATTTACTGGAAAACCAAGCATTTTGTGAGACATAACTCGGAAAACTTGACTCGATTCGATGCATTGCAGTGCACTGTGCAGCTGACATGGTAACTTGCAATCCAAGCCTCTTCTGCAACGCGTAATCTGATTGGCTAGTATTTGGCACGTAAACTAAATGGAACAGCCACCTTGAACAGTGTGTTGTGGGTATTGCTGCCTGGGGTAGAAGTCTGTAGTTCGACGAAATGACGCACTACCCCAGGTAGGCCTGGATGGCGATATACGTCGGCAGTCAAATAACGCATTTGAGATCCAATACCGTGCTCCTTTAAGGTCGGTTTTTACTTAAAGCGATGTACTCGGGCTCTGCAGTAACTGCACATCGATCGTTCCTCTATTTCCCGCACGGTGGCAGCACTATATTTTATGAATGAAATTCTAAGCGAGCCATCTCATTATAATACTACGGAATTTACTATGACCAATCAGTAGCGAGGAGGGTGACCATGGTGACATGATTGACAGTGTCACTCAGTGAGTGATGCCGACGGAGACGACTCGGAGTCATCCGCAAAACATGCAAAGGATGGTGTTGGCCGGGGTTCAACGACGTTCAGGAGGTACACTGCTAAGTCCTCATTAGTGCTACAACAACTTTCTGTCTTCACACGCCGCCATCTGACTAAACTTGCAGCAGTGAGGCGAATTCTCTGGTCAGTCTTCCTCATACTTCGGATTTTTCCGCGCCATGTTTGTTGTCAGTCTGTCGATCTCGTTCTCGGAAATACCCCGTGAGATTTTGAAATTATTCCGGCAGTAAACACTAATGTCGCCCAAATTCATTGAAGTAATATTAATAAAAGATTTTTCATGAACGTTTTATTGTATAAAACGTAGACGATACCGTAATTTGATGGTTCAAAGGTGTTAGAAATCACACGAGATCAGTTTCAAGTATCCCGCTAGCTATGAATGAAATTGGGGAGCTATCGCGGGTCGCGATAGTTGAACGAGATTTCATTTTCAACCCTCGCGAGTACATCGCTTTAAACCATGCCTTACGGTACGCTAACAACCAGACGCCGTAGTTTTCTACGGCAAAGCTTCCGTTGAGAGCGAAATCGAGGGAGGAAACTGGCGTGGACCGTGGCAAGTAACGGTTATGCCGCTGTGCACACGGTCAAATTAGGCTAACACAGGAAATAATTTTTCCAAATCGTGGTTGACAATGGTTCGTCGTCTTCAAGCACTCCGTCGCTGCCGGACACAGCCTCAAAGACGGGTTGTGACACATTACACGTACCGGTACGATAAAGAAAATGGCACCATTCCATGTCGGGGGACAAACCGAAATATCACCACCTTGAAAAGACATTGTTGACCTCGCCTTTCGGTATGTCCCCCTCCATGGCGGGCGCAATTTTCTTAAAGTAAAAAGGCCTTTGCGACGGAAAATTAAACATGTGGAATTTTTTTGTCTGTTGGTGCTATCGAAATTCGACCATTGAAACCGGTCCGAATGACCATTGAAACAGGTCATTCAGCGACTAGTATTCAGACACCATCCGCAAGACAATTACAGGTTCCGAGTTGCTACATGTTGTAGTTGCGGTAGTTCACGGTTGCTGTCCTAATCCCTTGTTTTATCTATGCAGTTCTCAGTGACCAATCAACTTGTTGCCTTTCTTTCACTCCTTTCAAGTACCCATCCACGTTATGTTAAATTCAAAAGGACTGCAACGTTTATAATAACTAGCATGATACCCGTGGCAAGCACACAAGCACTAGAGGATGGCATAAGGGGTATAATATATAATGGCTTACACTTAAGGACCACCTCCATGTCATTTTCAACATTCCTGTGAAAGTGGTGCCATTTCGATCAGAAACCACGAAGGAGTTAGCGGGCGAACTTAGTGCCACCGTAAATTATAATAGTGAGTTTAAGAACCATACGTTAACATCATTTTGACGTCACATCGAAACAATCTGTTGCATTTCTTCTGGCAGTGACGTCATTTTGAAGTAATTATCGTTATCGTTAGCGTTAATGTTTGGTTTCTTGAACTCACTATTATTTAGAAGATGAACATAACGCTACTGCACAACAAAAACCAATCCGTATTATTCTCGCTGGCTCAGGAAATGGTTAAGCACTGGAAATGAAGAAAGTCTATGTTCATCAGTCAGAACCATTCATGTGATAGCAGACCTTATACCACACCTGTTAGGCTAAGAATCCATTCACGCGATTTTCTTGCCGCAGACGCTCGAAAGCATTGTTTGTTTCCGCCGTGTTGGTCGTGGACAAAGGATGCGACATCGCGCGGCACGAAAATCGCGTGAATGGATTCTTAGCCTTAGAGCCTCCATCGAACAGAGCGCATTTTGTTGTCAATATCAGTAATAATGCCGTGTCGCTTGGCGAGGCTTATATAAGAAGTAGTCACAGATCTTAAAATTCCTCACCAAATGAACGATCAAATATTAGAAAATCTATAAGCATGATGCACTCTGTATGACGATATTGTAAATTGATGCTTCTTCAGCCATTATGCCCTTTCCTTCCTTTTCTCCTCCTTAGATTCTAACATGGTGAAATATGAATTTTAAACAAATTAAGAAACTTTATCACCAACAGCTTTTCTTGGTTATTTGGCAAATAAAACGAAAGGGCAGTGTGCACGGATACATTGTCAAGGGCATGTGCTGGTCAAATATCTTCTCCTATTTTCGGTATTTCTAATTTTGATGCGTTCAGAAATACAAAAGAAGTCACTATCGTTTCCTTTGTGCACAACGTTTGCCATTTGAAATGCAAATGAGCTGGGAATGGTGTAACGTTGTCATTGCATCATAACTACGATAACGCCTAATAAACACGTGCAATAGACAGCTCATTTAATCAGCAAGAAGTTAAAGATAATAATCACGACTTCATTATTTACATTCAATGTTTGTAAACATGAATGTTTATATTATGTTATTTTGGACTTTTTGGACGTACAAAATGTAAATAAACAATGAATTTCGTGGCCCGCGAAAATATACGTGATATATTATCTTTAAGGTTATGAAATCAGTTCGGTGCACGGATTCAAAAGGCTCTAACAGGTGAGATACACTAACTCAAGGATGAAAACTTGCTGTTAACCCTACTAACTTGATACTTGCAGGTAAATCCGCCGCCAATACCCCAAAAGTCGCCTTCTTTTCCGGCCTCCGTCACAATAATGCTGGTCCAGTCATGAAGGATTTGCATGTGTCCTTTGACAGGGTGATGACGAACGTTGGTGGGGCCTACCATGCCAAGACTGGAAAGTTTACGGCACCATTGACCGGGACGTACACATTTACCGTTGTGATCGCCGCTCAAGTTGGACGGAAGGTAAAGTAGAGTGACGCACTGTAGTCAGAATTAGCGTGTGTCTCCCACTACGCTCTAGAGCATAGGCCTACTGTTTTCTGGTGTTGATCCAGTAGCACGGTCTATTCGCTGTGATTGACGGTGGTTCCATCAGATCTATTTGCTAATAACAAGGTTACTTGTTACTGCGCCAAACCAAAAGTAGATAGTTACCTATATATGGACAAACAAAAATCTTCTTGGTTTTAGCCGCTCACGGTTCATATTTATACGGTGGCTCCTAGGTGCCAGAACATTACAGAAACTCGGAACGAGTTACGAAATTAAGATGAGAACAAATTTTCAAATTAACTCAGAACAAGTTACGAAATTAAGACAAGAACAAATTACGAAATTACCTTGGCTCCTAGGTGCCAAAACAAAATACTGAAACTCGGAACGGGTTGCGAAATTAAGATGAGAACAAATTTCCAAATTAACTCAGAACATATTACGAAATTAAGATGAGAACAAATATTCTAGGAGCCAGAACAAAANCTGCTACCCAGCAAATGTGGCGAATGCTCTCAGGGGTTTGTCTGCGGTGACGAAGGGAGCGAGCAGTAAGAACGCCTGATATTCTCAGGATGTCGCAACTCGAGGAAAGGGTTAACGGCCTTGCAGTACAACAGTTGAAATGTACATTGACGCGGGTTTACAATAGTAGTGGACAGCAGTGATAATAGTTGGGTAAACCGATGACCAATGATGATCACTTGCGACAAGCGTCTGCTTCTGCTGGAGCGGCTCACAAAGTTTAGTGTGCAAAGTTCCTTTTAGAGGTGAGCTTTTCTTATGGCATGTCGTCCGTCGTCGTTAACAGGGGTGGCACGTTCCTAAACTACTTGGCTTAGAAACTTGAAACTTGGTGTACCCTATGGTAAAAACTATCTCTGGACCGAAACTTGGTGCTGCTAGTTTTACACTTTGGCCTGTAGGGGGCACTTTGTGAAAACCTTCTTTTGGCCATATCTCCTGAATGCTGCTAGCTAGAATCATGAAGTTTTTATGGTGGGTTCCTCTGATGAGACAACATCACATAAATCCTGGGTTTTCGAACATGTCCTATTCACTGCGAGCACTCTCAGATAGTTAAACACCTCTCAGTGACATAATCTGTTTCGGGTGCATCCACCTGAATAAATAGCACTTGCGAGAAACTTTCGACACCTCTCTGTTACTCTCTGCAGGCATGAGAGTGGTCTCGGAGGGAAAAACCGGAAGCCGGCCGAAGGCCGACACAGGGAGCGCGAAGCGCGACCGGGGGAGAGCGCGAGGGGGGGTGTCCCCCCTCTCGCAAGGAAAATTTTTGAAAATTGGAGGATAAAAGACCCAATTTCCCGCCATCTACGATCCGAAATACTGACCCGGCGGCGGCCATTGCAAGAAAGTCACTTGGCACGAATACTGACGGAAATTGCCGATCGAGTGGCCGAGTGTGTGACGTCAGATGCTTTGCCAAATATGGTCACCGTTATGCTACTATTCCATTCATCACTGTTAATGACTGGAGTTGATTGACCAATCAGGTAGAAGGGCGCGAATCGCGCGCCATATCCTTATTTGGCAAAGCATTAGCATCAACCAATCGTGTGCCGTGGCGACCACTTCAGGGCCCGGAAGATGTATAGCCATCGAAGATCGTTCTATACCTCATTTGCATTAGGCAATCGGATTGGCGCAATGCAGGAATTCGCAGCCCAACATGGGTTTAACCATCGTAGATGGTAATAATTTATTCGCTGCGTCCACAATGCAGCCCGCCCGGTGGGAATAAATCGGATTGGCGCAATGCAGGAATTCGCAGCCCGACATGGGTTTAACCATCGTAGATCGTAATAATTTATTCGCTGCGTCCACAATGCAGCCCGCCCGGCGGGAATTCACCGCGACTTGCGCAACTTGGTGACCTGATCTCGGGCCTGATCTGCCGACCGGGGATAGCTGAGACGACCATAATCATACCTCACCCCCCCTCAGTTTTTATTGCAGATTTGCATGAATCTCAGGACCCAACTTTTGGGCTCCCAAAAAACCGGATTTCCGGAAATTGCCAGAAAACTCTCATGCCTGTACTGTCACCAATGTTCATTTTTTTGGCAGACAAACACAAAATACTGTGATTCACCCGATCACAGATCAACAAGAGCAACGCAGAGCATGGCATATGCCCCCAACTGGTATGTTGTTTGTGGGCAAAACAATCTCAAGTTAATTGACGGAAACCCGATTTCAAGATGGCCACCATAGCCACCATCTTGGATGGGCGGCGGAGCTGGTCATCGAAAGGAACCTTCCCCTGATAGAGACCAACCCTCACAAAAAAATTCAGGTTGATTGCGCAAAGCGTTCTCAAGTTAATAGATGGAAACCAATTTCAAGATGGCCACCATACCCCCCCCTTCAGTTTTTATTGCAGATTTGCACGAATCTCAGGACCCAACTTTTGGGCTCCCAAAAAACCGGATTTCCGGAAATTGCCGGAAAACTCTCATGCCTGTCTCTGACAGTTACTCGCCGAGTCAGTGCCTTCCACGTGCCAGTTTTTCTGGGAGAGTCAACTTTTGCGAGAAAACTCTCCCGTGGATAGGCACCTTTAGGAGTGATGAGTGGAAGGCCTAGTTGGAACTCACCTTGGACTTGCCATAATGTACTTTTGTGGCGTCTGCATGACCTTACTCCACCACTGTTGGTTGTCGTAGTTCAACTGAATCAGAATATTACACCATTGAAGAGTCAAGGTCGGATACGTGTCTGCTAAACTGTGGAATGCTTCGTTGATAGACTCGACCGAGTAGAATGCCTCATCAGCTGGCTTACGGATGAGGCTCATTGTTGCCGTGGCAACCCGTCGGAATTGCCCTGGAATTGAATTCAGTCGAAAACTAAAGTCATTGTTAGTGCTACAGTTGCATACAGCAACCTGGGGACAAGGGGATACCTTAGAGTATAAGCAACGGGTATGCACTGAGTATTCAGAGTATGCAGTGAGGAAGCACCACGTCATTACGTTACACAGATATTTCAAGTATTTATTCCACGCTTAAGTGTGACAGGTATATCCAATTGTCACGTCTATCTATGTTCAGAAAAGCCCAAGAAAACCTTTATTATGAATGAAAAAAAGGAATTCGTAATTCGTAAACTACCTACAAAGATCTACGGCCATCCTCGTCAAGACGAAACAAATATACACGGCGTCGCGAAAGAGACGGAACGTCATACGTCAAAGCAGGAGGTAATAATCTAGGAGGACCCTACTCCATATTCAAGTAGGGAAGGCTAGGTGCATAAAATCATGAATAACTATGGCAATGTTCATTTTTTTAAACCCAAATTTCGCCTGGTGAATGTTGAATGTCTACTTCACCAAACCGTAAAGTTGGTTTTACCACAATTAGCATATTTCTTCGTCTGGTTATCTCATTTCCCCGTGATAGTGTTTTAAGACCGATTTCGGCCGTTTTGGTCACGCTCAGATCGGTGAATGCGCACTGATTTCTGGGAAAAACGACCTTGGTTCTAGGTGGAACATTCAGTTGTTGGGAATGACGTCATTTCCTGGCCTTAGCATGCAGCGTCAACACTGCAAGTGCCGACGTCATAACGTCACACATGGTCGTGCGGTGATGTTTTGACGTCGTTGCCGGCCGGTGCACTCTTCTACACACAGCAGGCCGTATGGATGATTCGCTTTGTTTTCTCCCGGGTTTTCACACTTAATCCAGCTACGGTTGCTCAAAAACAGATAGACGTAAGTTATTTGTTGGCTTGTTGTGCGTGTCATGGTGTGTACACCCCACTCAATCTTTGAATCGAGAATCCAAACGGCGGCCCTTGACGACCAGTCACGTGATGCCTCGCCAGATTCCTGGGGACACGATTGAAAATGAAGGAAAATCCGGTCATGCGTAACAGGCTCTTCCTGTTTCTGAGCGTGACCACCCGTGGTCTTAATGTATATAACAGCCTGTTCCTACGCACAAAATCATCGTTTGTCGCCATCCCGTGAGTAAACATTCACGGAATGTTGGTCCTAATGATGTTAAAATCAGTTAAATTGAGGATGAAAAACACCGCAATGCAAAATATAATAAATTTATTTCAAAAACTCGTTTTGAGTGCTGAGAGCCTACTTCAGGAGTAGGGTCCTCCTAGATTATTACCTCCTGGTCAAAGCATATTCGTAAATCGTAATTCAGAGACGTTGCGGAACCTCCCTAATGCACAAACCTGATTGGAACATATGCGTGATGTACAGCAGTAGATGAGCCGTCTGCTGGGCGAGGAACAGGCATCCTTGGGTACCGCCCGCCAACGATGAACACCAATGGTTAATCTCCGTCGCGACCATACCGACCAATTGCAACAGGAGCCGCGAGAAAATCTCCTCCGGAGGAATGTGTTCGGGGCCCTTTTCGGCGACGGGCAGAGGGTCCGAGACGCGTCCCATATGGCTGTCAAGGGTCTTGGAATGGATCTGTATGAAGAGTCCGAGTTCTTGTAGCCTTGATAGGACGACCTCTTCCTTGGACTGGGATATGAGGACGCGGAGGATGGAGCATATTAAGCACATCCAGCGCTGCAGACGACCAATGGAACTCTGAAATACACACGTAGAGGAATTTCGTTATTTTCATTGAGAACGCACTTGGCCGACCATTGCGCCCCATGTTTGCAGACGGTTTTCTCGGCCATGTCGAATTAGCAGAACCAGCGGAAACAACGGAACCAGCGGAACTTGAACGAAAAACAATGTTGTTTTTAAATAATAACTGCACTGTTCAAATCGAATTGTTAGGCGCCGAAAAAACTAGGTATACGGTAGGCCTAGGCCATGTAGGCCCACCGGTAGCCTAGCCTAGACCTAGCATGCCTGGGGCCTACATTTAGGTCTCAATTCGCACATCATGACTGCAGCCGCGTGTTGCTTACCAACACCGAGCCGCGTGTTGCTTTCAGTCAACAGCTGAACGAAGCAAGGATGATTCACGTGCTCGTTCTATCGGCTGCAGACCAGGTTCCGCTGGGTTCCGTTGTTTCCACTGGTTCCGCTAATTCGACATGGCCGGTTTTCTCACATCCTATGATATTGATTGGAAAATATTTGAAGAAAGTTTGTTCCTTTCAACCATCTGAAGAATGTTTCTTCACATTCTTTCCAATTTGTCTCCACCACCTTTAGAAAACTTCAACAGAAGATACTGACAGCCGAAACCTGGTGGCAGATGTGTTACTCAACTGCCCCTAGAGTCCAGCAGACGGCATCTTCTGTCAAAGTTTTCTCACATCCTATGGTATTGATTGAAAAATATTTGAAGAAAGTTTGTTCCTATCAACCATCTGAAGAATGTTTCTTCAAATTCTTTCCAATTTAAAACTTCAAAAAAAAATTTTTCGAGGCATTTAGAAAACTTCAGTTGAGAAGATACCGTCTGACCCAACCTGGGGCAGATGAGTTGAAAATCTATAAGATTCTGAAGGTGATCCGCAGGAGTGGCCATCTTTTATCAAAGTTTTCTCACATCCTGTGGTACTGATTGAAATCAATTTGAAGAAATGTTGTTCCTGTCAACCATCTGAAGAATATTTCTTCAAATTTTTTCCAATTCATTTCCGAGGCTTTTAGAAAACTTCAACAGGAGATACCAGGTCATATGAATAAAGACTAGCATATGCTTTTACTTCAGATATGTACAACATTGCCTTGTGCCTTTGTATTGCAAAATTCAAGTAAAAGCATTTACTTGTCTTTATTCATATGACCCAATGTCTGCTCAAACCTGGGAATCCACGTCTTTATGACAAGTACCGTACTCAAAAACTCTTATCTTGACAACAAGGGCCATATGCCTGCCTGTCTGCATTTTGCTTGGAAGTATGTGTTGTGTTGTTTTTGGACCACCCTGTATAATATGCTTTATATACACGTACATGACTTTCATACTTACCAACTCTGGTGGCGGGCCCAGCAGTGTCTTCAGTAAGACATCCACAGGTCTGAAGACACTCGGAGCCACAGCTTCAAACAGACGATGCAGGACATCAAGGGCTACCTGGTTGTCTAAATTAATCTGGAACGAAAAGATACCTGCCTTAACTCCTCTGCCCCCAGGTCTGAGCAGACAGTATCTTCTGCCGAAGTTTTCTAAAATCCTTGGGACTGAATTGGAAAGAATTTGAAGAAAGATTCTTCAGATGGTTGATGGGAACAACTTTTCTTCAAATATTTTTCAATTTGTATCATGGGATCTGAGAAAACTTGGACAGAAGATGCCATCTGCTGAACTCTGGGGTACATGCGTCAAAAACTCAAACAGTCCACTTAGTTGTGTACAGATGTGAAACTGACAACAAGATAAACTCTGTTTATTTGTAGGCGCTACTCAAAAGCTGCATTTCTCTTCATTCCATGTCATTTTTACAGGTCATGCATTATCTTCATGTCACTCTTGGTCATTTTAAATTACACATGTCATAAGCTATTAAACTTTCTTTCAGCCTAATTAGTTTTCTACTAATTACAGACACTCTCTTTTTGATTAGGTCTAGCAACCAATTCTTGGGGCTTGGCCTCTATTCATTCCTTAATTGCTGACACCTGTTTGCCCAGGGTATTTCAGATCTACATTTGGGATTCAGCTCAGTCGTTTCTGAAATCTAGTGTGTAAAAGTGCCAGCCTGAAGAAGACCCCGGTTGGGGTCGAAAATTTGCAAATAATCTGGAAATGGACTTTATATACATTATCAATCTGTGTGTCGATTTTTGTGCTCGCCTTCTCTTTGAAATTGACAACAAGGGTATCAGGATGCCTGCGTTGTCAGAGAGTTGCCCTCTCTATCAAATGAAGAAGAGGGTTGCGCCCAGGAGGACTGAACGAGTGCCGGTTGGAACGGGGGTCTGGCATGTGTCTGGGGGCCCTCCCACATAAAAATTTGTAATCTAGACGTCCTGAAATGCGATTTCCTGGCACCTGAGAGTCGAAAGAATGAGCTCATTTGGCGTCAAAATGACCCCGATCAACTCTATCGCAACTTAGACAGTCAACTCTTGTCGTTGGTCAGAACTGTGTCAGGAACCCCCGCTGGGAAGCACATTTGGTGGATGGGAACAGAAAGGAAATTCGGAAGTGTGCATGGCGGGCATCTCTCGTGGCACACTTCTTTAGTTCTGATGGTCGGAAAAAACTCATTTTAGGCCGAGTGCCGGTCAGCATTTCTGCGTCCTGGACGGGGTCGTCCGGCGCCGACCAGCAGCGGCAGAACCCTGGAAGAATGGGTCACACTGGAAATTGAACCTGGGACCTTAGCAGCAACAGGCGCAAATGTTTCCCTGCAACACTCTGACAGCCCTACAAGGATTCTGCCTACCTGTAGGCCGGCCAACATCGGTAGCACCAAATCAATCACTTGACGTGACAATCTCTTCCACTTGTCCTCGCTCTCGCGATGGCACTGGTGCAGCACAATAATAAACATCTCCAATACCTGGAAAAAGGACACAAAATAAATGTACTGTTTTTGGTCTATCTGCAGTATCTTTTGTTGAAGTTTCTAAAAGCCTTGAAAATGAATTGGAAAAAATCTGAAGAAACATTCTTCAGATGGTTCACAGGAACAACATTTCTTCAAATATTTTTCAATCAATACCATAGGATGTGAGAAAACTTTGACAGAAGATGTCGTCTGCTGGACTCAGAGGGTTGAACCCTCCTGGTAGTTACCCACCTGGTAGTATTGTATAAGTCTTAGCAGCATGGAGACGACGACTTCTCTCTGAGTATCCAGGTCCTTCCCAGCTTCTGATTTATTGTTCCTCAACACAAACAGGTCATGGACAATGGGCTGCAGGGCTGGAATGGCTGAAAAATTGGAAAAATATAAATGTAAAACAAGAACATAAATGTGACCCTCCACTACAAAACCAGTGTTAAAGCGAATCGAAAGCGAAAAAATCTGATTTAGAAATAGAATTTGAAAGGGGACGAATTTTCAGGAAAAAATGTAAACAAATTTCTTCAGAATGTCAACAAAGAAATTTTCGAGCATTTTGATTGGCTGAATTTTGTGTTTACAAACACCAGCCAAATGTAAACAAAATCCGCTATCGATTCGCTTTAAGTCGCACAAAAAATGAGCCTAAACGTACCTACTGGACACTTGGGCCCACATTTTCAAAGCTGTTTCAACGCTAAAATGCATTTTAGTCCAACACTTGCATGCTTATAGGCATGCAAGAGCTGGACTAAAATGCATTTTAGCGTTGAAACAGCTTTGAAAATATGGGCCCAGGAGACAGAAATAGAATCACTCAGACTTCACAATAGACAGACAATACTGAAATTGACAAATGTTACCCTCCACCACAAAACCAGTCATCAGACACTCTGAGGTTGGCAAGTTGCAGCCAACGTATTTGTCAATTTCAGACAGTATTTTCTGTCTGTTGTGAAGTGTGAGTGATTCAATATCTGTCTTTATCTCCTGGTGTCATGTCAGTACGTTTTGGCTCATTTTCCACGTGACTTAGCACTGGTTTTATAGCGGAGAGTCGCATTCGGGGAAAGTGTTAATAGCCTTGGTGAACCCACACATTTCATTAGCTGAGATGTACCGTACTACGTAACAGGTAAACAGTAACAGATCAATGCACAGGCAATCTGACAGCCATAGTTGGTCATTCAGCGACTTCCGACGGCAGCTGGATTGGTGGGAAAACAAAGCGAATGGTCCATACGGCCGGCATGAGTAAAAGAATGCAGTCTAGCCTCTAACGACCAATGACGTCAAAACTGCTCCGCACGACGTTTTGACACCTTCACCTGTAGTCCGATCATAAAGGAATCAACCATAAAGGTTTAACTGCGAACGATGAACTTACTGAGGGATACACTTCCTGTGTTGCCACCAGATGTCTCTCACTGCCTGAACTTTGGCTTTACGTAATAGGCACGAGCTTCAACTTTTTTTGCGGTGAAGAGGTACATGAACTTGTCAACTTCATGCTTTGAATTCCATTTCTGAGGATAACAGAGCTATTTTCAGCACAATTAGTGCTCCATGTGCAAATGTACGTCAGCCTATTCAAATGTACACAGATGACCCTGCGCTCACATCGTTTGTGGGGTTCTCATTAATTCAGTCCTTTTGTATCATAAGATCAACTAGTCGGAATTCAACAAAATTTGTAGTGAACGTGCAGAAGGGTCTTGCCTATCATATGTAAAAGTCAGAATGCAAATCTGTTGGGGTTTAAAGGGATACTGCCCACATTTATAAAATGCTAAATTTGTAAGTTGAACCTTTATGGTTGATTCCTTTATGGTCCGATGCAGTGTTTTTTGATGGCCAATATGTGACATAAGGCGGAAAACCTCTATCGGCACTGATTTGATAATTCCCTCATATAATTACCATGAGTAGTTGGTTGCTGGCCGCTCGCCATGATTCCATCACAGAGCTGTATAATCTTGGGCATGCCAATTATCGACTTGGAATGATATCTCTCGTACGACAGAAGCACCAGGAAGTGGAATATGTTTGGGATCAGGGTCTCGGAGTTCCTACAAAGGTAATGTGTAGAAGGGTGAAAGTCCAGTATTTACCAGGACCCATGTTCCCGAAGCCGTCTTAAGGTTAACGATGTCGTTTCGCCATGCATTTTTCCAGTTTTAACGACATCGTTAACCGAACGACGGCTTCGGGAACATTTTATTTTTATTTGTATTTCATTTTTCCGTCAGGGCCGACGCTATAGCATTATTGGCCCTGGTAAGTACGGAGGAGGCCGTCACAAGCTACTCATGTTCCTCACTTGGATGGGGCATTTTACTTGCCCTTGCAAAGACACAAGGTACAAGGCACCACGGCTTACTGTCCCATGCGGCGGACATGAAGAGCCGGGAATGAAATCCCATATGGCCCGGGGCTGGATTCGAACCCGGGACCTGCTGCTTGCTAAGCGGACGTGATAACCACTAGGCCCTGATCTGTTACCAACATTCTGCAACCTCACTGCTGAAGCTTTTCTTTAACTCATCCGCTCTTAAGTTTGAGCAGACGGTATCTTCTATAAACTCCCTACGCAGTTGTGTACCGCGCCCCCTTCGGTTTACCCGCTCTCCACAACTGCTTAACTTCGTAAAATTCGCCGCGTCTGGTCAACAGATGGCGTCAGGGCCTGGTGCCAATTTTACAGCCTATCAGCACGCTGCTTTCAGAACTCTTTGGCCCGTTGGCAACGGATGTTCTTGTGCTACCATGGCTACGAACCGCTCGGCCAATCAAAAAGTGTCTCAGGCCAGCTTGGTTACCGGTTGCATTACGATCTCTTGCCTTAGGAGCAAAATGCCGTTCGTACCTCGATCTGTGGCGCAAATCGAGGTGTAATTAACGGCGGATTAGTGGGCTGGGTTGTTTACATAGTCAACACAAGTGCTCTCTCTTTAACTTGGCTAAAAGCAACAAATCATGAAAATAAAATCGGGGCACTTCTCAAAGTCATACAGTCGAACTGCAAATTCTTTTCCATATCAAATACTTCTTTTAAATTTTAAAATACGCCAAGAAATAATGATTTTGGAGAGGTAAATTTGCGACAGGAATAACGCAACGGCTGTTGAGCCATTTATTTCCATCCCCACTCCGTCTTCAGCTGGCTTGGGCCGGTGTAACGTAGTGTATTGTGTACACTACAGTGTTCATTTTACATTGGAATCTGTGTAGAGAGATCGTGAAGACTGAGTTTGAAAAGATTCGCTTCATAATCGGGCAATAGAGGGCTCTGTATTTTTTCAACAAAATTCCTGGGGCAAAGATTTCCTAATGTGCTCGGTGCTCTCATTGGTCGACTCTCTCAGCGCCATCTGTTGACCAAACGCGGCGAATTTTACGAAGTTAAGCAGTTGTGGAGAGCGGGTAAACCAAAGGGGGCGTGACTCACAACTGCGTAGGGAGTTTGTATTTCTATTGAAATTTTCTGAAATCCTCGAAAATGAATTGGAAAAAATTTGAAGAAACATTCTTCAGATGGTTGATAGGAACAACTTTTCTCCAAATATTTTTCAATCAATACCATAGGATGTGAGAAAAAACTTTGACAGAAGATGCCGTTTGCTGGACTCTGGGGACAGATGAATTAAAGCCCTGCAACTAAACTTACGTACCTAATTTGTCCTTCTTCAATGTACTCAAATTGCTTGATCACAAAGCCAATGAAAATCTGAAATACACAAATTTAACAGATATTACCCCAACATGAAATTTACAACAACTTACTGTCCCATGCGATGGGCTGAAGATAGGGATGATTTATTCCACACGGCCCGGGGTTTGAACCTGGGACCTGCCTCTTGTTAAGAGGACGTGAAAACCACTACAGTTCGTTCCACTTCCCAGTGGCGCGAGGTTTATCAACGATACCTCCGCAACAGCTGAGTCAAATTTGACAAAACATACGTCAATCGACTTATCTTTCTTGCCGGTATCTTTCTGCTATCTTTATTTTTCGCATAAGGCCGACATAACGGATCCCTTTCTCAAAACCCATTCCATTTCGCCATGGTGTTCATTTCGTCATTTCCCCATGGTGTTCAGTGCAGTTTACACGTGCGCGATGCATTGCGTCATTTCATGAAATGGTCCATGGACCATGTGCTCACCGGGTTGGACATAACAGTCTAATGACAGAGGGATGAGCAATCTGGGTAAAGTCATTCCCGAGTAGGTGCACTTTGGGTCACGTCGTTCCTGAGTTACAGCACTTTGACGATTTTCGGTTTACGCCACCTGGCGGCCATATTGGATGTCCGCTTGGGCCAGAACTTCACATGCACATAAAGGTCATCTGCAGAGGGCCACATAGCACATTGNCACCAGTAATTTACATACCTGATCAGAATCAAGGAGACAATAGTTAACCCTCAGTTGTACCAACTGTGCCAGCAGATTGAGGACTTGTCTCTGAAGGTCTAGGGAGCTTGTTATGGTGTACTGCTTCAGTGCCTTGATGACCAGGGGTTCAAACAGACGGATGTACGAGGCAATGGATGTCTGAAGTTTAGAAAGCATTATGGTCACAGAACATGCCTACTTGTTTGAAGTCAGTAAATCCAAGAGCACACCAGATGATATCACAAGCATTTGTATTAGACTTTTCCGTCAGGGCCGACGCCATAGCATTATTGGCCCTGGTAAGTACGGAGGAGGCCATCACAAGCTACTCATGTTCCTCACTTGGATGGGGTATTTTACTTTCCCTTGCAAAGACACAAGGTACAAGGCACCACGGCTTACTGTCCCATGCGATGGATGTGAAGGACCGGGAATGAAATCCCATATGGCCCGGGCTGGATTCGAACCCGGGACCTGCCGCTTGATGAGCGGACGTGATAACCACTCGGCTATCAGGGCTCCTCATATCACAAATCATCTAATCGTCACTGATCTTCTCGCCAGCCAACGCAGACTAGTCTCGCTTGCCAGACGCTACGGGCTCACCCCTTCGGTAAATCACACTCCGCGTCTGGCTCTTTTAGAGATTAACAGTCATGAAGACCGCGTGGTGGCAGCACGGGTCCTTGGGTTTTCCCAACCTCGTTCGCTTTCTGACAATATGGCGAGTGGTCCAAGGTTATCTGAGCGAACTATACCCCTGGGGACGAGGTTGGGTTTTTCCTGGAAGTAATTTCCGCGGGAATTATGAGTGAGAAAGCGTGGTGATTGGCTGAGTCCACTGGAGCGCCATCTAGTGGTGTTACCGGCTTTTGAGCCCCAAATGTGCCAGTGTGTAGGAGATCGGGACGTCGGATACACACTGGGGCCGAGTGTAACGCAGACTAGCTGATTCAGGTGTTGGTATTGTTTGATATTGGGCGAGCATCGCTGGCGAGAAGATTCCACACAGCACTGTCCAGCGCACACCTGGTATCAACAACCGATTTTGCTCGGTGGCAATCCGATCGCTTGTGATATCACCTGGTCTGCTGCCCGCTTAAAACCAAGATACTGATACAATGCGGCATAAAAGCCATTTCCAATCATAGATTGGAATACGCTTTATGGCGCACACCAGACTAATCCCCTTAACATCTATTCCCCCGGTTGCTACCCTCCAAGGGCTTCACCCACCCGGATCCAACGGGTAGTTACGCAACCTGCACACAATCCCAGGAACTGCTGCCCAGGCCCCGGCCAATCAGCACCGTGCTCTCTCTGGCCCCGGCCAATCAGCACGCAGCTCCCATGAGCTTCCCCAGGGGAGCGCCTGGGGCAGCATAACCACCATTGCTTTTGAATCGTCCACATCACATTTCTCATCCGAATATAGACCTTGGCCTTTTCATTCCAACTCTCGCCTTCGGCTTAGTTATTTGTGTTCAACGTATCGGGGGTCTCATCCCCATCAACTCAGCTCACACACCCGTAGGTAGGACCAGACCCCGTCAACCCATGGATGGAGCCATAAAAGAGTAAATAAGAGTTTTTGTGGGACCTATTTAAAGGGAAATGAATGAAAATACCAGAGGTGGTCTTATACTTTTTTCCAGAGCTGTAGGGTCTCAGATTTACAGGTGTTCAATAGGCAGGCATTTATTTATTGCACTTGGACGGGTACATGTATCTGAGGAACGAAAATGGTTTTTCAAACATATTTTCTACCTTATCTGTTTTGCTGCCTGGTTTAAGGATGGCAGGGGTCTTCTTCCCAGCCCTCTTCTTCAGCCAGCCGAGGAGTCTGGAACCATGAGAAATGTTTGTTGCAAAATGTGAAATGAAATGAATACAATGGCACCTGCATTTGTGGACACCTTGCACGACTGTTAGAACGGGAATTCACACCACCGCGTCCTCTATCGGCAGCTTCAAGAAAATAGGGATTCCGGTCTAAAAATAGTGCATGGATGCAGAAAACCACCCAAAAAATTCAACTTGGGAACGAGTTTGTAGAACTTTCTGCAGCCTGTATTGTCCTCCTGACTGGTTCAAATCGATCATAATGAATTAATCTATGTAACAACAGAGGGTTATTTGCAAAAAAAGTTTGTCTTATTGTTTGAAGATCGGGGAAATACCCTCTGGCAAGGCCGAAATTTGTGTTGTCCAAGCAAATTGGTCATTCATTCTTCACACGTTACATGAACTCACAAACTGCTGACGTTATTATGTACATTTAAGACTGCACTTTCACAACAGCCGACCAGAAACAAAGCACACGGTGTAATTACTTCTAGAAACGTTCGCCTGTAATAAGTGAACATGTGGTAAAAACCTAATCATATGCAAATCAGTATCGTCGTCATAATGGTTCGAGTAGCCAATTAGATTGCGGAGAATTGCCAGGCGACTGGAGAGCGTTCATTCCAAAGACCTATTGCGTTCTAACAGTCGTGCTCATCCAGGAGGACACCTCCCTTTACAGGGCACAGAAGTTTGGCCAAAAATTGAACATAAGTAGGTACCCTCAATATTAACAACAGACTTACGTGGTTGTGTCATCAGGATCCGGGGGTGTAGCCTTGAACATGGAGGTCATCAACGACTGGGTAAACTGGGTATACGGTGTGGTGAAACAACTGTGGTACAGGCCTGGCTTCATGTTCGCAGTCAGACGTGTGTTTTTGCTCGCTTTACGAGTCAACGTAATGCTCTGATTTGTTTCCCATTGGGCCGACAGGTTGGTTCCAAACAGAGACTTCAGCAACTAGAAAAAGAAGGAAAGGGTCAAATTGTGATTTTTTAAAACTCATCTGCCACCAGGTTTGAGCAGACGTTATCTTCTGGTGAAGTTTTTTAAAAGCCTCCTAAATGAATTGGAAAATATTTGAAGAAACACTCCTCAGATGGTTGATAGGAACAGCTTTTCTTCAAATTTTTTCCAGCCAGTTCGATAATTTGTAAGAACACTTTGACAAATGTGAGCCGCTCTGGCCAAACCAGACGCTTGTCACTCTTACCTTGGCAGGTTGAGACCAAATGTTTGTCAGTTTCAGTACTGTCTGTCTATTGTGAAATCTGACAGAATCTATTTCTTCCATTCTCTCCTGGTGTCATCTTAGTTCATTTAGGCTCAATTTCTGAACGACAAGCGTCTGGTTTTGCCAGAGTGGCTCACAAATACCGGAGATGACTTGGATTAGGCCTATATTGTTTCATACTGTGTGTCATTTTTTGTGCTTTATTTTGTCTAACAAAACTTTGACAAGAGATGTCGTCTGCAGGACTTTTGGGGCAGATGAATATACCAGAGTTTTGCCACTGGAAACATTAGTTGGGGGGGGGGGTATCAACAGGGTTCAAACCTACGGCTTCTCAACTCTTGAAAGATTGGGCACAACTACACCAGCATGCATCCAGGGGCAAACGTCTTTTCGTAACAAATCTCTGACATGGCCGTGCAACGATAAAATTCGAAAGTGCCTGTTGAAATTGACATGAATGAAACAGGACTGGGGGGCCCTCATCCCCGAGTCCTCCTGGACGCAAAGGACCCGGAATGCCGCGCAGCGGCCAGATAGCGAAGCTGCTGACGTCACAGGCGGTCCGACTCTGAATTTCTCCTCATGTAAGAAATTCGGCTTCTGGCAAACAGCGTGCCAAAAACACACAATACGGCATTGTTAAGCGCTCAAACTTCGCATGAAAGTTAAGGAGGACTGGAAATGATGTATCGATGGCGCAATTAGTCACTTCGCTCAGCAGTTTGTTTGTAAATTTAGATTTAATTTCAAACTTATGATTTGATGACGTCAC
>NMRB01000464.1:121057-134394 GCA_002633025.1 Notospermus geniculatus
TCCAATGCTCAATTTCCAAGATAGCCACCTGGTGGCCGTACTTGAAGTCCGATCGGACCGAAATCCGCCACAGACATACAGGGTACCTAGATACATCATCACACCCAATTTGAACAATCCAGGACAAATAGCCACGAAACGTGCCACCCAACAATGAAATTTCCAACTTTGACCTCTGTGACCTTGAAAATTAGGTCAAATCAAAAACCCGGGTGATATGTCGTGTATCCTCATAAGATGTACCCACCATAAAAATTTGGTGATGATCCGATCAACGGTTAAGGCGAAACTGCACTTTAAAGGTTTTCGGTTCATCCCCCTGGTGGCCAAGCCAGGAATCAGATCGGACCAAAATTGGGTGTCATAGGTCATTTGACCTAGGGGTATATGTGTACCAAGTTTCAGATCAATAGCCCCAGCGGTTACAAAACGTGCCCTGCTAACGGACGACGACGGACGACGGACGCCACGTGATTGCTATAGCTCACGAGTGAGCTAAAAAGCAATAATGACCTTGACTAATAACTGTTTCCCTGGCTTCAGGGACATCAACGTGTCCGCTGAAGCCAGGGAAACAGCCCAGCGACCCCCAAAACACAGCCAACACACAACACAGCCCCTTGCCCAGTTCCCTCACTCTGGGTGTGCCTCTGCCACACCATGTGGCTCTTCCGACAGATGAGTAGGCCTACAGATGGCCAGGAAATTTTTTTGTCAACCTTAGGCCACAATTATTTTATTTGTTGTTTTACGGATTTTTTCCCTGGAAACCACTGACAGGAGGGTGGAAAATAAATATAAAAATTATTGTAATTATTTGATTATTTTCATTATATTTGTCAAAGCATGTAACAGGCGGCTATGAAAAAAATAAAAATGTACAAAAATATAATAAAATTCACTCAATGAATGGGAACGAGAATGATTGTTACAACCGCAGTGAATTATTTTCGTCAGACAAGGTTCGTCCAGCATGTCGGCGGTAGAAAAATAAAGCGTTTTTTTCCATTATTTTTATTTTTATTGATCGGATAATCAGTTTGTGGGCGGCGGCAAAAAAATAATGCCATTTTTTCAATTATTTTTATTTTCCAAAATCGGAAAAACAAGTGCGGCGGATCCGTAAAACAAGAAATAAAATAAGTGTCGCCTTACCTGTTGAACGCAAAGTACTGACGACGTCGGCTCCAATGTCACAGTGACCTTGAGAAAACCGAGAAGTTCTTCAATGTGTTTTCCTATCTCGCTTAACGTGGCGACCTCGAGTACTTGGGAGAACACCTCCAAGACGACCTTGAGGAGGGAGCCAAACTTGTCCGTCGTGCTCAGGTCAAGGGATATCTGAAAAGGGCATTGGTAAAATGAGAAAAGGAAAAACTTGCGCAGCTATTTTATTACCAGTTTCCTATTCTAAGGGCTTGTGTCCACATGTGCGTTTTACGCTGCGTGATGTGTTAAACATGTTAAATCTTTTGTTATTTTCCGCCGCTCTGCTTCCAAACAATGGGCGAAGCATCAAAACACAGCGTAAAACGCTCATGTGGACCCAGGCCTTAATGGGGAACCGGAGGAACTAACGTCACGACGTGGCGTTGTGAGCACTGCGACCGAAGTTTCTTTTTTCTAACGTTATTTCCATTAATTTATGGTATGAAAACAACCCTTTTGTTTTGGCCGCCTGGCGTTAAAATTTACATCGTTTTGTAGGAGATCAAAATTTCTGCATTTTTCGGTGCCTTTTTCCTTAAAATGAAGAGATAGGATGGCGATAATGGCAACGTCTTTATCTCATTATTCCTGTAGAAAAATGTACAGCTCATTTTTTCATGACGCAACGTCAACACCTAAAACGACGTCAATAACGTCGCTTCGGTCGCACCGCCGACCTGTCGGGATAAACGGCACGCGGGTTCCCCATTGACTGAAATGTGACCCTCGGCTAGAAAACCAGTCTAAAGTTGCACGGAAAATAAGCCTAAATGTACCAGGAGATAAAGACAGAAATAGAATCACTGTGACTTCACAACAGACAGACAATACTGAAACTGACAAATGCACTGGTCCCAACTTGCCAACCTCAGAGTGACTGATGAATGGTTTTGTGGTGGAAGGTTACATTTGTCAATTTCAGTATTGTCTGTCTGTTGTGAAGCCTTCAGTGATCCTGTTTCTGTCTTTATCTCCTGGTGTCATGTCGGTACGTTTAGGCTCATTTTCCGTTCGACTTTAGACTGGTTCTGTGGCGAAGGGTCACAAATACTCACTGTAACACAGAAAGAGTGAGTTGACTGCAACAAGAAGAGAAATGCCGTGAAATTTCACCTTATAATTTGAGTACGCCCCCTTGAGTACTTCATAAAGTTTCATGTAATGTGGCTGGTTAAAAAACGTTCCTAAACCTTCCTTCTTTAATTTCTTCTCCTCCGTGTCTTTCTCTTTCTCTGAAATAATATCAATTTAAAGTGAATCAAAATACAGTGGAACCTCCCTTAACGGACACCTCTGCCAGGAGGACACCTCTCTAATCAGGACACCAATGTTCAGTCCCAAACTGGTCATTTCTATTCATTTCACCCTCTGTATTCAGGACACCTCTCAATTAAGGACAGCATTTGTCAGTCCCAGAGGTGTCCGTAATAGAGAGGTTCGACTGTATAGCCCTTCGAATTTTTTCACAAAATGTGTGGCGGTCTAGGAAAACCCGTCGGAAGGCGCTGAATGATCAACAAGGGCTGTCAGATTGCCTGTGCATTGATCTGCCACTGTTTACCTCTTACGAAGTACATCTCAGCTATTGAAATGTGCGGGTTCACCAAGGCCATTAACACTTTCCTCAAACGCGACATCCGACGGGTTTTGCCAGACCGCCTCACAAATGCCCCCTACTGGACAAAATAGGAATCGCATCACACCCAAAATCGAAGTTGACCTAGATTTGGAGGCCATACACACTCATATACAATATGAAAATGATCCGCCAATGAAATGGTCCATGGACCATGTGCTCACTGGGTTGGACATAATAGTCTAATGACAGAGGGAGGTACATATCAGTTATGAGCAATCTGGGTCAAGTCATACCCAGGTAGGACTTTGATTAATTTTCAGGTTATGCCACCTGGCGGCCATATTGGATGTCCGATTGGGCCGAAACTTCACATGGACATAAAGGTCATCTCCAGGGGGCCACATATCACATCGGAGCACTTGGGGTTAAGGCATTCCTGAGTTACAGCACTTTGATGATTTTTGGGTCACCTGGTGGCCATGTTTGAAGTCAAATCAGACCGAAATTTGACATGCATGTAAAGGTCATCTATCAAATTTGAGCACTCTGCGTCAAGCCGTTCCCGAGTAATAGCACTTACATGATTTTCAGGTTACGCCACCTGGCGGCCATACTGGATGTCAAATCGGGCCGAAACTTGGTATTTTTTAAGGTACCCCTCCAATGCATGTTTATGCAAGATATGAAGTCGCTTGGTGAAATAATGACAAACTGTGGCAGGTTCGTCACTTTTTTCAAACTTTGACCTCTGTGACCTTGAAAAGTAGGTCAAATCAAAAACCCGTTATATATGTTATATATCCTTATTAGCTACACCTATGATAAAAATTTGGAGATGATCTAGTCATTAGTTCAGGAGTTATTGCACTTTTTGTGTTTTTGGTTTCGGCCACCTGGAGGCCAAGCCAAGAATCGAATCGGACCGAAACTTGGTGTCATAGGTCATCTGACCTAGGGGTATATATGTACCAAGTTTCAGTTCAACAGCTCCAGCGGTTACGAAACGTGCCCTGCTAACGGACCACGATGACGACGACGGACGCTGACCCACGACTAAAGCTCACGGGTGAGCTAAAAAGTTCACGCATGCATGAGAGATGGGTGGTAGTGACAAATAAACAAAACAGAATTTTCAACAGAAGTTTTAAGTGAAAAGACCAGTGTACGTCCACCAACCTTTTCTGACGGGCCGCCCCGGCTGTTTTATCTCCGTCCCCTGACTAGACTGGCTCCCTCCACTATCCCCCTCCTTTCCTCCTTTTGTCTTAATCTTGATTGGACTGAGGGATGGAGCATTCGGCAGTGATGGCAGCGAGGTTTTACTGGCCTGTGGCCCTGGCGACTGTTCGTCTATCACGTGTGAGCAAATGTTCAACAACCTGAAATGGAAACAAGAACAAAATTCTAGCTGGCTCCAGTGTTTCTGCCAGAGGGGGATGATCCCCTCCTCAAAAATTTCAAGGAGTGGATATCCCCCCTCAAGTTTGCAGACTAACCTTTTTCAAATATCACTATTTTCACTTCAGTAGTGTTTTTTCTTTAATTTCTTACATTTCAAATGCAATTTTCATGCAGAAGGAAGACTGATTTTGCATTTTGGAGTGTAATGAAATGGTCCATGGACCATGTGCTCACCGGGTTGGACATAATAGTCTAATGACAGAGGGAGGTACATATCAGTGGTATGAGCAATCTCGGTCAAGTCACTCCCAGCAAGGACATTGATGATTTTTGGGTTATGCCACCTGGCGCCATATTGTATGTTCGATCGGGCCGGAACTTCACATGCACATAAAGGTCATCTGCAGGGGACCACATAGCACATTGGAGTGCTTTGGGTCAAGTCGTTCCTGAGTTACAGCACTTTGATGATTTTCGGGTTACGCCACCTGGCGGCCATATTGGATGTCCGATCGGGCCGAAACTTCACATGGTCATAAAGGTCATCTGCAGAGGTCCACATAGCACATTGGAGCGCTTTGGGTTAAGGCGTTCCTGAGTTACAGCACTTTGATGATTTTTGGGTTACGCCACCTGGTGGCCATGTTTGAAGTCAAATCAGGCTGAAATTTGACGTGCATGTAAAGGTCATCTAGATGGAGGTAAATATCAAATTTGAGCCCTCTGCGTCAAGCCGTTCCTGAGTAATAGCACTTACTTGATTTTCAGGTTACGCCACCTGGCGGCCATACTGGATGTCCAATCGGGCCGAAACTTGGTATTTTTAAAGGTACCCCTCCAATGCATGTTTATGCAAAATATGAAGTCGCTCGGTGAAATAATAACAAACTGTGAGAGGTTCGTCACTTTTGTCGAACTTTGACCTCTGTGACCTTGAAAAGTAGGTCAAATCAAAAACTCGTTATATATGTCATGTATCCTCATTAGATACACCTATAATAAAAACTTGGAGATGATCCAATCATTAGTTCAGGAGTTATTGCACTTTTTGTGTTTTTGGTTTTGGCCACCTGGTGGCGAAGCCAACAATCGAATCGGACCGAAACTTGGTGTCATGGGTCATCTGACCTAGGTGTATATATGTACCAAGTTTCAGATCAATAGCTCTGGCGGTTACGAAACGTGCCCTGCTAACGGACCACGACGGACGACGACGACGGACGCTGCACCATTGTAATAGCTCACCCCAGTGAGCTAATAACCCTATCAGTATTTTTCCCCCCAAAAATTCAATTTTTCAGTATTTTGAGGGGGTCAGTCAGTAATTGAGAGTAGGCCTAGGCCTATGTGTGAAAATTGATGATTGAAACTGGACAGGTAATCTCCTCAGACCAACATTTTTATGTAACTCACCTCGCCAAATGAAGGAGCAGTTTATCTGCGAGAGGAACCAATGACCTATCAGCCAGACTCGGCCACTGGTGCTCCGTATCGGACGACGCCTTGGCTGGCACTTCCTCCGGGGAACGCAGACACTTCAAACACACACCTGTAATCAAATTGTGTCGAAAAATTACCTATAGCGACTGAAATTTCGGTCGCATTCTTATCATTTTCTATTAAGACAGAGATCACAATCACACTGGTGATTCAAACCTAAAAATCTTTTTTGTACGCGATTTTACTCATGCATAACTAATCGTGTTGACTATTTTTGCAGTTGTTTAGGCAAATAGAAGGGGTGACAGCTTGTTTCATAATCACCCGTCACCCCTTCCATTTACCAGATGAACTGCGAATACGACAAGCACCATTAGTTATGTATCAACGACTTCGCGTATGAATAAAATAATTTTGTATTTGAATCACCAGCATGGAGATTCCACTGAAATGAGGAAGTGGACGAACTAACGTCACGACGTGGCGCTGCTATCAATGAGACCGAAGTTTCTTTTTTCAACGTGATTTCCAGTCATTTCCATTAACTTCTGGCGTGAAATCAACCCAATTTTTTCGGTCGCATGACATTAAAATTTACACCAACTTGTCGCGGATGAAAATTTCTAAAATTCCTTAGCTTTTTTCCTTAAAATAAAGGGGTAGGATGGCGATAACAGCGTCTTTATCTCATTTTTTCCTGTAGAAAAATGTACAGCAGATTTTTTCATGACGCAACGTCAGCACATAAAACGACGTCAATGACGTCGGTTCGGTCTCATCGATCGCTGTGCCGACCTGTCGGGATAAACGGCACGCGGGTTCCTCATTCTCTTACCGGCAAAAAGATTTCCAGCCAAGTTTAAGGTGTCCAGGTGAGCTGTGATGTCCAGTAAAGTGGGCGAGGACATGAGGAATGACACTGCAATCGGCAGGAGCCCGTTCCCAGTGAAGCCAGCATCCTCAAGACTTACGGACATCAACCCGGTGATGAGGCTGGAGGTACTGAAGAGGAATAAGAACAACTACCATATACGCAAATATTTTCGCGAATAAAAATTACCACGAAAATCGCGAATTGTCAATACCCCCGCGAATTCTATTACCGCGAACCATTTTCCAATCGCCAACGATCCCGTAACATGTGACACTGACCTGTCAATCACTCAGCTGTCATGGCACCCCGCCAAATAAAGTTGCTGTAGTGTTGGTAAGTTTGCTTTTTTCTACTCACTCAGACCGGCTCAGTCTCTTCACCATGTTCACGCTTTCAAATACATGCGCTACACACTCACCATCGAAAATGCAGTGTTTTTGAAATCTTACATGTACATCGGACCCCAACTGCGAATAGTTATCCACGCGAAAAGGTACTTTCGGACTCCAACCGCTAAATATTTTAGCCGTGAAAATATTTGCGTATACAATAAGGCAGGGTAATTCATTTATAGAACGAAATCGCCCAGAGATCATAGAGTCACCTGGGTGTTACTGTAGGCCTACAAAACAGAGGACCATAAAGCCTTGTGTACATCACACTTGACTTGTGACTGGAGACAACTAGTCGCCAACTAACCACCTAACCCTAACCACCTAACGGCACGGGGGTGTTGCTTTCAGTTAAAGGTGTATATTTCTTTTCAACCCACACCACCCACCATATTTAACAAGTATTTATAACCTTCTACACAGTATGGCAACATTTCTTTGGTCTCATTCTTCAACGCTCGTACAACGTTCACCTCTCTGACCTGTTAGTTACACCCCACCATTCAGCTGTGTTCTAAAGTTATTTTCCATTAGTTACGAACAAACAATGATGGAAAGTTTGAAGAAGTGTAGACAAGTGCCACAAGCAGACCTGTCGGCCAAATTCACGGTGCGCGGTCCGCAATGTGTCCTCTACACTTCCACTGAACCGTTTATCGACATTTTAAAGGTTCCAGAGAAATGGCATTTTTTTCAAAAAAGTGTATTTTCAAGTCATTTTCCATTTGTTTCATACCATTTTCCAATTTTTCCATTTTTTTCCAGTTTTTCCATTTTTCCCAATTTTTACATTTTTCCCAAATTTTCCATTTTTTCCAATTTTTCCATTTTTTCCCAATTTTTCCGTTTTTTCAAATTTTTCCATTTTTCCCCATTTTTTCATTTTTCCAATTTTTCCATTTTTTTATATTTTTTCCATTTTTCCCCAATTTTTCCATTTTTCCCAATTTTCTCCATTTTTTCCCAACTTTTCCATTTTTCTCAATTTTTCCATTTTTTCCCAATTTTTCAATTTTTCCCAATTTTTCCCAATTTTTCCATTTTTTCCAATTTTTTAAAATTTTTCCCAATTTTTCCATTTTCCCCAATTTTTCTATTCATTCCCAATTTTTTTCACTTTTCTCAATTTTTCCATTTTTTCCCAATTTTTCCATTTTTCCCAATTTTTCCGTTTTTTCCAACTTTTCCACTTTTTTCCTATTTTTCCATTTTTTATATATTTTCCCAATTTTTCCATTTTCCCCAATTTTTCCATTTTTACCAATTTTTCCATTTTTTCCAGTTTTTCCGTTTTTTCCAATTTTTCCATTTTTTCCCAATTTTTCCATTTTTTTCCAATTTTTCCATTTTTTTCCCACTTTTCCACTTTTTATGAATTTTTCCATTTTTTATTTATTTTCCCAATTTTTCCATTTTCCCCAATTTTTCCATTTTTCCCAATTTTTCCATTTTTACCAACAGTTTCCGCGCCTCTTGCCGAGCTGTTCTGATGAAGATAACTGAACAAAATTGGTGTCATTTTGTAGGGGTATCCTTCTTCTAAACAAAATTGGTGTCATTTTGTAGGGGTATCCTTCTTCTAAACAGACCAGAGTCCTGCTTTCGCATTTTCTACCGTAATTCGCCGTCATATTATAAAACAAGAAATAAAATAAGTGTCGCCTTACCTGTTGAACGCAAAGTACTGACGACGTCGGCTCCAATGTCACAGTGACCTTGAGAAAACCAAGAAGTTCTTCAATGTGTTTTCCTATCTCGCTTAACGTGGCGACCTCGAGTACTTGGGAGAACACCTCCAAGACGACCTTGAGGAGGGAGCCGAACTTGTCCGTCGTGCTCAGGTCAAGGGATATCTGAAAAGGGCACTGGTAAAATGAGTAAAAGGAAAAACTTGTGCAGCTATTTTATTACCAGGTTCTTTCCTCATTGAAAAGTTAAAGTTAAAGTTTGGGTTTATAGTCTGATATCAACAACGGTAGAGGTGTCATCCGACTTCACACTTTAACCCCAGTCTGGCCTTTATATTCCCCCAAATTAACGATGTTTAACGTCGGAGCCCAAATTATGGGCACCCAAATTTGAGTCTTGTTTTACATTTAAATGGGAATCTCAGATGCCTGGAAATGGCGTCTTTTATCCTCTATTTTCTAAAAAAATTTCTAATAAGGAGGAACCCCCCTCACACTCGAAACCCCCCCCCCCCCATCGCGCCTTCGGCGCTCTGATCATGCTGATGGGAGCTTTGGCCCCATACCTACCGCCATATTAACAGAAATAGCCCGAATTAGGGAATACAAAGGCCTGCCAGTCTATCCTGAAACCTTTCAGTAGAACTCAGATGAGCTGCTTATTCAGCGTTACAATCCGAGCATTTCCGACCGGTACCCATTTATACACCTGGGTGGAGAGAGGCCAGTAAGGCAAAGAGACTTGCCCAAAGTCTCACGCCCAGTGGGATTTGAACCCGGGACCCTCTGACCGCTAGTCGGAGGCTCAAACCACTACACCACCGTGGCTCCTCATTGCTTGAAGTATTCATGGTAACACAAAACTGTGAGTTGTCTGCCACAACAAGAGGCTCATGGGCCTGGTGTTCAGCTGATCATGACCTGCCACTACGTCAGTTGAGCTGAAAATGTGTCAGGTTTTACCTTGTTTTCTGAGAGTTGCCCCAAATGGGATAAAAAAGACTACCGGTAATACCAGCCGTACCAGCCATAACATTTTTCGTACAATGTTTTGGTAAATTCAGATTCAAGGCCTATCGGACACAGATGTACAATCCTCAACTCGTCTGCCCCCAGAGTCCAGCAGACAGCTTCATTTGTCAAAGTTTTCTCACATCCTATGGTATTGATTGAAAAATATTCGAAGAAAGTTTGTTCCTATCAACCACCTGACGAAGAACGTTTTTTCAATTTTTTTTCCAATTCATTTCCAAGGATTTTAGAAAACTTTACCAGAGAAGATACTGTTAGCTCAAACCTGGGGGCAGATAAGTTAACTGAGCATATTCTGTGAATTTCATGACCCGTATTCTAGAACCCTCCTTAACTCAACTCTAAGGCCCACTTGAAGCTTTTGTATTCTGCGCTTCAAACAATAGCAAAAGGTAAACCTTACAGTTAAGGAAGCTTCTACATGTAGAATACAACCCCATGAAAAATTTTGACCATGTACCGAGGGCATTTAGCAGCCATGCCTAGAAATTTCCAAGTTGCCGTGAAATTTTACCTTATAATTTGAGTACGCCCCCTTGAGTACTTCATAAAGTTTCATGTAATGTGGCTGGTTAAAAAATGTTCCTAAACCTTCCTTCTTTAATTTCTTCTCCTCTGTGTCTTTCTCTTTCTCTGAAATAACATCAGTTTAAAGTGAATCAAAATATAGACCATTCTCAAATTCGCAGATCTGCGCACTTTCACTGAAATCTCAACCAGAACCTTGATCTGAAACTGGATGAAGACGCCATCCATGATTCAGCAATGGTCGGGTCTGACACAGCATCTTTGGCGTCACTGTCGTGGGGTTGTCTGCGTTACGTCATTCAGTTTCAGACCGAGGTTGTGGTTGAGATTTCGGCGGATATGCGCAGATCTTTGTCGTTTACGTCAATTTGAGAACGGTCGCCTTTCAAAGTTTTTCACAAAATGCCTCCTGCTGGACAAAATAGGAATCGCATCACACACAAAATCGAACTTGACTTTACCAGGGCACTTGGTAAGTGGGAAGATCAAAGCTGGTCTTTTCTAGGTAGCAGTTACAGTAGGCCTTTTTACACGGTGCCAGTGCGTTCCGGATCGAGACTAGATCGAGGAGGGTTCGGTTATTTTTCCCCATGTAAAAGCGAAACAACTGACCTCCACCTTCCTCGGGCCAGTTCAGTTTGCCGCGTGAGTCTCGGGAAGGTGGAGGTAGGTGCAGGCCAGTTATTCTCTCGTGTAAAAGCGAACCGACCTCCACCGGCCTCGTGCGGGATTGAGCACACTCCCAGAGTGACATCATTCATGTACGTGCTAGAAGTTACCAGTGAAGAAATCACGCGTGTGATCTCTCAGGCACTGCTCATGCTGTTAGAAGCATAGTTTATCGATTTTTGGTGATTATTTCCGGGATATTTTTTAGTTACGATAACTGTAAATGTTGATACACGCCATCTGGTGGCACGCATTTGAACGAACCGACCTCGAACTAGATCGAGGCGGTTTGGTAACCCGCACCGTGTAAAAGCGATCAATCCATCCTGAACCGAACCCACCCGAGGAGGGTGGAGGTAAGTTTCCTCGAACCAGCACCGTGTAAAAAGGCCCACTGATCACCCAATCGCAAAGTTAAACGGATGTGTAATCTCCGAGTCTAGACTATCGCTAACTTAAATGGATGCTAAAATACCAGTCGTAGAGTAAACAAAACAGACTTTTCTACTGTCGTTTCAAGAGAAAAGACCAGTGTACGTCCACCAACCTTTTCTGACGGGCCGCCCCGGCTGTTTTATCTCCGTCCCCTGACTAGACTGGCTCCCTCCACCATCCCCCTCCTTTCCTCCTTTAGTCTTAATCTTGATTGGACTGAGCGATGGAGCATTCGGCAGTGATGGCAGTGAGGTTTTGCTGGCCTGTGGCCCTGGTGACTGTTCGTCTATCACGTGTGAACAAATATTCAACAACCTGAAATGGAAACAAGAACAAAATTCCATGACGTAACTCCGACATTGTCCGCCATTGCTAACGTCGCCGTAATGACGCAAAGGTGGTGGGCAAAATTCATTGCTTTGCTGAAGAAAGCTGGTGGGCAAAATGCGCAACGTCACAGAACGATGTAGGCCTGTGCCTACGTCATGGATACGATGAATAGGCAAAGGCTCCGGGCTGCCAACCCTAAAAATAACCCGATCAGTATTTTTTCCCAAAAAAATTCAATTTTTCAGTATTTTGAGGGGGGTCAGTCAGTAATTGAGAGTAGGCCTAGGCCTATGTGTGAAAATTGCTGATTGAAACTGGACAGGAAATCTCCTCAGACCAACATTTTTATGTAACTCACCTCGCCAAATGAAGGAGCAGTTTATCTGCGAGAGGTACCAGTGACCTATCAGCCAGACTCGGCCACTGGTGTTCCGTATCGGACGACGCCTTGGCTGGCACTTCCTCTGGAGAACGCAGACACTTCAAACACACACCTGTAATCAAATTGTGTCGAAAAATTACCTATAGCGACTGAAATTTCGGTCGCATTCTTATCATTTTCTATTAAGACAGAGATCACAATCACGCTGGTGATTCAAACGTAAAAATCTTTTTTTGTACGCGATTATACTCATGCATAACTAATCGTGTTGACTATTTTTGCAGTTGTTTTGGCAAATAGAAGGGGTGACAGCTTATTTCGTAATCACCCGTCACCCCTTCCATTTACCAGATGAACTGCGAATGCGACAAGCACCTTAGTTATGCATCAACGACTTCGCGTATGAATAAAATAATTTTGTGTTTGAATCACCAGCATGGAGATTCCACTGAAATTCTCTTACCAGCAAAGAGATTTCCAGCCAAGTTTAAGGTGTCCAGGTGAGCTGTGATGTCCAGTAAAGTGGGTGAGGACATGAGGAATGAGACTGCAATCGGCAGGAGCCCGTTCCCAGTGAAGCCCGCATCCTCAAGACTTACAGACATCAGTCCGGTGATGAGGCTGGATGTACTGAAGAGGAATAAGAACAACTACCATATACGCAAATATTTTCGTGAATAAAAATTACCATGAAAATCGCGAATTGGTCAATACCCCCGCGAATTCTATTACATGCGAACCATTTTCCAATCGCCGACGATCCTGTAACATGTGACACTGACCTGTCAATCACTCAGCTATCATGGCGCCCCGCCAAATAAAATTGCCGTAGTGTTGGTAAGTTTGCTTTTTTCTACTCAATTACTCAGACCGGCCCGGTCTGTTCACCATGTTCACGCTTTCAAATGCATGCGCTACACTCACCATCGAAAATGCAGTGTTTTTTAAATGTTACATGTACATCGGACCCCAACCGCGAATAGTTATCCACGCGAAAAGGTACTTTCGGACTCCAACCGCTAAATATTTTAGCCGTGAAAATATTTGCGTATACAATAAGGCAGGGTAATTCATTTATAGAACGAAATCGCCCAGAGATCATAGAGGCACCTGGGTGTTACTGTAGGCCTACAAAACAGAGGACCATAAAGCCTTGTGTACATCACACTTGACTTGTGACTGGAGACAACTAGTCGCCACTGAGCTACTGGCGACTGGGAGGATCTAGCTGGAACTGGAGGCGACTGATCAGTCGCCAGAAACGGTCGATGTACGCACCTTGCGACTCGCTGGAACTGGGATTTTGGCAGTCGCTACGAGTTGCACATGTTCAACTTGTTGCAACTACCTGTACCCAGTTTCGTTCAGTCGCTGCGAT
>NMRB01000464.1:135312-156354 GCA_002633025.1 Notospermus geniculatus
TATGTATCCCTATTAGATATACCCATGATAAAAATTTGACAAAGATCCGTCTCTTGGGAAGGGAGAAACAGTACTTTCAGTGATTTTGGTTTTGGCCCCCTAGTGGCAAAGTCAAGAATCAGACTTCACGAAAATTTTGTCTGTAGGTTGCTATAACCTAGAGGTACACGTGTACAAAGTTTCAACATGATAGTTCAAACCATTATCAAAATATAGCCCTTTGAAATTTTTCACAAAACGCCCCCTGGAGGCCAAAATAGGAATCCAACTGTGGTCAAAATCGAACTCGATCTAGATTTTAGGCCCATATATACACCTACCAAAGATAAAAAAGATTCGTCAAAAAATAAAGGCGCTAGAGCACTAACGAACATAAAGTTTACGGACGTACCGCCGTACGGACTGACGCACGACAGACCACCACTCAATGACCCCAACCACAGCATAAGCGCTGCTGGGCCTTGCGACCAAGCGGGCTAAAAAGTATTTTCCGTCCATCAGAACTAACAAAGTGTGCCATGAGAGATACCCACCACACACACTTCCGAATTTTCTTTCTGTTCCCATTCACCAAAAGTGCTTCCCAGCGGGGCTTCCTGACAAATTTCTGACCAATGACAACAACGACAACGGTGGGCTGCCTAAGTTACAATGGAGTGGATCAGGGTATTTTTGACACCAAATGAGCTATTTCGACTCTCAGGTGCCAGGAAATTACATTTCGGCCAGACCCCCGTCCCGACCGGCACTCGTTCAGTCCTGGGCAGAACCCTGACAAAATGATAGTAAAAGTAAAGTCGTCTCCGAATTTCGCAAATTTTCAACCTTTACCAGGGTCTTCCTCAGGCACTTTCCAGTGGAGATCCACTTCTGGGATCTCTACTAGAAAGTGCCTGAGGAAGACCCCGCTTGGGGTCAAAAATTTGCGAAATTCAGAGACAACTTTACTTTTACTATCATTACTATCGAATGCATAATTGAAAACGCAAATTCCTGTCTCATTTCCTGACTTCCGCATTCCATTGGGTCGCGCTTAGATGTTGCCGGACTTTAGCACAAAAAGCCACCTGTGACCTCATTGGTGGCAGGCACGGATGTTTCATGACGCTTCCAAGCCTCTAATTTCTTCACTCGCCATTCCCTAGAAGTCCCCTGCTGTGTGAGCTGACCTCCATGCCCTCATTGTTTACTGCACTAATTTTTTTTTTTTTTACATAATGTAATTCAGATTTATTTAGAAATACTATTTACAGTATNCTGCACTGGATACAAACATGAAGTAAGTGGTGGTGGTGATTGATTTGGTATGCAATGAGCGGATTAGTGGGACTCGCGTCCCAACCGATGTCACGTGATGTGTGGAAGAAGAAGAAGCAGAATTTTCCTGACTGAGTAATAACAAAATGGTCCCCACACTTGTGGTGTGGGGACCATAATGATACTAATTCTGGATTCAGGATGGTAAAATCGTACTGGTCGGGTTTTAATGGTTTTTCCAGTTATCACGACCGGTTGGTTAGGAGATAAATTTTAGAGGCTTGGTAGCGTCATGTGCACTGCGCCACCCCGACACCCCACCTGATTTTTCAAAACCATAAAAAAATCTTCTCCAAATTCAACCGACTCACCATCTGATATTTCGATGAACACTGCAGCACCCCAGAAATCAACATCCCTACAATTCGTGAGAGGCTGTACTCAGCTGTGACGTTGTATCCTTCGTACGGATTGTAGTGATACGGCCGAACGAGGCCGTGGACCAACGGATGCGGAGCTTGCGACCATTCCATTAGAATCGGATCGAGGAACCGATCGGTTTGAGCCTTGGCTATGGCGATGACGGGATCATGCTGTGGATTGTGGACTGCATAGAATAAATTGGGAATCATTCTGGAATGAAAGATAAAGAAGATTGAAGATGGACACCTGACAGATGCTGTCCTATTTCCTGAGTCCAGCAGACGGCATCTTCTGTCCAAGTTTTCTGACACCATATGGAACTGATTGAAAAATATTTGAAGAAAGGTTGTTCCTATCAACCATCTGAAGAATGTTTCTTCAAATTTTTTCCAATTCATTTCCAAGGTTTCTAGAAAACTTCAACAGAAGACACAAGTAACGCCTGCTCAGGTCGATAGGGCAAACCACAAGTTTTCTAAAATCCTTGGGCACGAATTGGAAAAAAATTGAAGAAACATTCTTCAGATGGTTGATAGGAACAACACTTCTTCAAATATTTTTCAATCAATACCATAGGATATGAGAAAACTTTGACAGAAGATGCCGTTTGCCATGTTTGCTGGACTGAGGGCAGACAGGTTACAAGGCAGTTGTGTGTGATGCCACTATGGCTGGTATTCATAAATGTTAGCAAATGCTTTTACTTAAGATTTGCACAGCACGGTCCAATGTAAATGCACTACAAAACCTGAAGTAAAAGCGTTTGCTAGCTTTTATAAATATTAGCCAATGTGACACAAAAATATGAAAAATAGCGATCAGCCACAAACTGAATATGAAGAAATGAACTTACTTTGAAAGAGACTCAGCAGCGGCGTGACGCACCCTGGCATCTTCATCACCCAAAAGACTGAAAATCACATCATCTAGGACGCAATCTTGGATATGCAACAGCTGAAATAAGAAAGATCTGGATTAAGTTGTGTTGCTGCGAGTGTAAACTCCCTACACAGTTGTGTACCGCGACCTCTTCGGTTTACCCGCTCTCCACAACTGCTTCACTTCGTGGAAGTCGCCGCGTTTGGTCAACAGACGGCGTCAGGGCCTGGTGCGAGTTTTACAGCCTATCAGCACGCTGCTTTCAGAACTCTTTGGCCCGTTGGCAACGGATGTTCTTGTGCTACCATGGCTACGAACCGCTCGGCCAATGAAAAAGTGTCTCAGGCCAGCTTGGTTACGGGTTGCCCGGTGCTCTCATTGGTCGACTCTTTCAGCGCCATCTGTTGACCAAACGTGGCGAATTTTACAAAGTTAAGCAGTTGTGGAGAGCGGGTAAACCGAAGGGGGCGCGACTCACAACTGCGTAGGGAGTTTACTGCGAGTGTGGCATAGTGGGAATTACACTTGACACCTATGAAGTTCTTGGTTCAATCACCAACCGAACGCCTGTCGATCTCCTTCATTATTCAGTGTGCGACACTCACAAATATATTTCCCCAGAGAAAATTTTTATAAGGCCCTTTACCGCGAATATTTCTCCCCGCGAACGTTGGATTTTTAGGCCATTTGCGAACATTTAGGACGAAAATATTTCGCTTTACGGTATACAAACTACTCACCCCAGCATAATGTTTCTCCCCCTTCCTGAGTTCGACGCACTGATCCTCCAGATAGCGAATGACTTTGAAATCGATGTCTGACAGAAGCTCCAACAGCTCAACCTGCAAAATAGAACTGATTGAAAAATATTTGAAGAAAGATTGTTCCTACCAACCATCTGAAGAATGTTTCTTCAAATTCTTTCCAATTCATTCTGAAGCATCTTAAGCCTAGCGTACATCGCACTTGCGACTGGAGACAACTAGTTGCCACTGAGCTACTGGTGACTGGGAGGATCTAGCTGGAACTGGAGGCGACTGATCAGTCGCCTGAAATGGTCGATGTATGCATGCTTGTGACTCGCTGGAACTGAGATTTCGCCAGTCACCGTGAGTTGCACATGTTCAACTTTCTAGCGACTAGTTGTACCCAGTTTCGTTCAGTCGCTGCGATGTACGCGGGCTTGCGACTGATCAGCGCCAATTTTCCGAACGAAACCTAGTCTCATCGAGTCTCAACGGTCCGAATGTTACCTGAGTTGCCGCCAGCCGCAAGTGCGACGTACGTAGTCAGGACATGACGACTGATTGGATCCTCCTAGTTTTACCGAGTTGATGAATTTGCGATGTGTACGCAGCGCGTACATCACCAGTCACTGATCAGATCAGTTACTTCCAGTCGCAAGTGCAATGTACGCCTGGCTTTAGAAAACTTCAGCAGAAGATACTGCCAACTGAAACCTACGGGCAGGTGAGTTAAGGTCTCGTCAACTCAGTGACTAGGCTAATGCACATGCGTATGAATGAATTACCATAAAGGAATCAACCATAAAGGTTTAACTGCGAACGATGAACTTACTGAGGGATACAGAGCTATTTTCAGCAAAATTAGTGTTCCATGTGCAAATGTACGTCAGCCTATTCAAATGTACACAGATGACCCTGTGCTCACATCGTTCGTGGGGTTCTCATTAATTCAGTCCTTTTGTATCATAAGATCAACTAGTCGGAATTCAAGAAAATTTGCAGTGAAAGTGCAGAAGGGTCTTACCTATCATATGGAAAAGTCAGAATGCAAATCTGTTGAGGTTTAAAGGGATATTGTCCACATTTATAAAATGCTAAATTTGAAAGTTGAACCTTTATGGTTGATTCCTTTATGGAATTACCCAATCACAACATTACCTTGACAAGCCAATACGGATTACGTTTCAACTTGAACAGCGCTAGAATCATCTTCAGACCCAGATCACAGTGACAGCTGCGTAAAATCCTCTGCAGACACGACTGAAGAGCAATGATTGCCATGCGGGTGGCCACAGAGGACTCATCTTCTATCACAGACATCAAATGACTCACAAGATTCTCCATCTTTTGAACACCTGCAAAATGTTCAGGTTTAGTTATGAAACAGAAGAGCAGCAGTTCAGCAGACGGCATCTTCCGTCAAAGTTTTCTCACATCCTATAATATTGATTGAAAAATATTTGAAGAAAGTTTGTTCCTATCAACCATGTGAAGAATTTTTCTTCAAATTCTTTCCAATTTGTCTCCACCACCTTTAGAAAACTTCAACAGAAGATACTGACTGCTGAAACCTGGTGGCAGATGTGTTACTCAACTGCCCCCAGAGTCCAGCAGATGGCATCTTCTGCCGAAGTTTTCTCACATCCTATGGTATTGATTGAAAAATATTTGAAGAAAGGTTGTTCCTATCAACCATCTGAAGAATGTTTCTTCAAATTTTTTCCAATTTGTCTCCACCACTTTTACAAAACTTCAACAGAAGATACTGACTGCTCAGACCTGGTGGCATGGTCTCTCCAGAAACCTTTCTGGGGAACTCAAGGAGCAGCTCATTCAGTACACCAATAGGAGCAGTCAGCCAAAAGATGGCAGCAAAGTAGTTCAAGCACACCAAAACAGGAAAATCCACGTGACTGGTGCTCGATCAGGAATGAATGGGTCCACTATATGCATTGAATTGGGCCGTAGTGACACCTATTGGTCAACTCACTGACAGCTCCTATTGATCCATTCAGATCAGTTGAGAATACAAAGTGGCGACTCGGCCAGGCATCGAACCCCCTATCTCTCGATCACAAGTCAGACTCTCCAACACTGTACCACCGTGTTAGTACAGCGCTCCCTCGCTCTTACGAACCTCGATTCTACAAATTCTCGGATATTACAAACCGAACAGCTGGTTCCCAAAATTTCATGACATGGATGTAATTTTGCCTGTTCGGTCGCCCGTTTTGGCCCAATTCCTGCCGATGATCAATTACGATGTGTAGGCCTACAATACAAACCAAAACCCAAGCTTGGGTTTGATTAGCGTACAATATAAACCAAAATATCCAAGCTTGGGTTTGATAAATGTACAATACAAACCGAATTATCCAAGCTTGGGTTTGATTAACGCATGTTTGAGCATTTAATCAGGCGAATATTCAATAAAGTTAGTCCTGTAAACGGAGTGCATGCCTTAGGCCTACTCGGCGTGGTCATCATGCCCCCCACGGATGAATCCTCGCTATTACGACTCCTCGTACGAACTTAACCCTTGGACCCCGAAGGGTTCGTAATAGCGAGGGAGGACTGTACCTGAATACGTATATACAAGTACATGTATCAACCAAAGGAAACAACTCACCACTCTCCGACGCCATTCCAAAGTTTTCCACCCATGTATCATAATTTCCTTTAGCCTCGATAAGGCTTGAAGAGATGAGGTTGCCAAGCAACAAACCAGCCGTGCCCTTCAATTGAGGATCGCTATGGTTTGTATACAGCAGGAGGTCAAATAACATCTGTGCATCTGTTGAAGAAAAATTTGTTATTTTGTTTGAGCAGACCGTATATCTTTTGTTGAAGTTTTCTAAAATCCTTGGAAATGAATTGGAAAACATTTGAAGAAACATTCTTCAGATGGTTGATAGGAACAACATTTCTTCAAATATTTTTCAATCAGTATCATAGGATGTGAGAAAACTTTGACAGAAGATGCCATCTGCTGGATTTCATCAAACTGCAGTTGTTCTTCAAAGAACTGACACTAGTCTTCAACAACTGAGATTGTTTTTCAACAAACTGACATTGGGCTTCAAAAACTGAGGTTGTTCTTCAATAAACTGACATTTTCTTCAACAAACTGACATTTTCTTCAACAAACTGACATTGGCCTTCCCAAAATGGCATTGGCCTTCAACAAACTGACATTGGTCTTCAACAAACTGACATTGGCTTCAATAAACTGACATTTTTCTTCAACAAACTGACATTGGCTTTCAACAGACATTGGCCTTCCACAAACTGACATTGGCCTTCAATAAACTGACATTGGCCTTCCACAAATTGAATATTATCAAAGTGAATTCTTACCACTCGCCATGTCCTCCCTATACAATGTCAAATAGAAGACATGCGGGTAAAGGTGGACAGCAGATGCAATGCATCCCAGGGCTAAGGACTTGGCGCTCACACGTGCCACCCTGTCCGGTGTCATACCGTACTTGTAGCCGCTCAAAAGGAACCGGTTACTCAAAAGTCGCACGCAATAAACTATGGGGCGGTCCACATCACTGATGAACGTTCCGATTGCGTCATCTTTTAGCGGCGTCTGAGTCGGTGAAGGTACTTGGCTTGATTCTGATGTGTCTGCATCAAGGTTCTGAAATGAGGAGAACAAGAGGTGTGTATGCCTTGTACTCAGCTGAAAATTGATTTCGACAGCAATAAAATCTTAATGTATTCTCCCATAGCAGGGCTTTTCAGGGCTCTGCCCAGGACTGAACGAGTACTGGTCAGAACAGGGGATCTGGGGCCCCTCCCCCAGAAAAATTTGAAATCTAGACTTGCTGAAATGTGATTTCCTGGCACCTAAGAATTGAAATAATGAGCTCTTTTGGCATCAAAATGACCCCGATCCACTCTATTGCAACTTAGGCAGCCCTCCGTTGTTGTTGGTCAGAACTGTGTCAGGAAGCCCCGCCGGGAATGTACATTTGGTGAATGGGAACAGAAAGGAAATTCCGAAGTGTGCGTTGCGGGCATCTCTCGTGGCACGCTTTGTTAGTTCTGATGGTTGGAAAATACTCTTTTTAGGCTGAGAGCCGGTCGGCATTTCTGTATCCTGGACGGGCCGTCCGGCACTGACCAGCAGCGGCAGAACCCTGGCTTTTGTCTTGCTCCTCTTCGTGCTCGCACACAGAGTTTGTCTGAGGTGATTAAGAGGATCACGGTAATAACCCCTGCTGTGGGAGGATGTTTCACTCCTATACTGGGTGACCCAAAATAAAATGCACAAGCCAACAATATGAATGGATAGACCAGGGTTTCCGCCAGAGGGTAAAATGGGTAAAATTTTGTTACCTTAAATTTTTCCAGGGTACGGATCCGTACCCTCAAAAACGTTGGGTAACCATTTTTCCTTGACGTGCCGGACGAAACCAAACAACCGGCGCGGGGATTTTATGCTTCAAAATACGCCTAAAATGGCACCAAACATCGTTTAAAACCTTCTAAAAATTGTTTTAAAAATTTTTATTTCAAAAAACTTGTTTGTCCGTATCCTCATTTTTTTTTCTCGCAGTAACTCTGATAGAGGATCTTTCTAGCAGAAAAGTAAAATCCGGATACCTTGATTGAGCTCCAAGCTCTTCTTGTGAAGCAAAGTCAGAGGTCCTTTATCAACTTATGGGCGAACCGAGAATTTAACTAACCAAGGGCCTCAACTGTGCTTTACAAAATAGGGTCTGGAGCTTGAACCACTCGACCGAATCAGGATATCTTGGTGTCTTCTTTCTTCTAGAAAGATTCTCTATCACACGATAAAGTAGTTTTGGGCTCTGGGTATGTTTTTTTGGGCCATCCTTTACTACTCCCCACTTTCCACAGAACCAAAAACTTAGGTACGTACCATCTCCGAATTGCCATTTAGGAGGTCCTGGCTGACCCCTGTTCTCAGTTTGGGAAGATGTAGGGGACTAGTGTTACTTTTATCCGTGATTGTGTCCGCACTGCTGCTGTGCGACAGACGTGCCTCGTCGGTAACTTCCCCGATTTGTATATCCGAATAGACCGATTCCGACATTGGCATCCGGATATCCGGTATATCCTGGGATGTCAAATCCGTCGCATCGCTTGCGGTGCTGTCCGCTGGGTCTTCATCGAACGGATCCGCCATGTCGATTGCGTCATCTGCTACGGGCGGAGGCTCGTCATTGGTTGATGAATCTGTCGTGTTGACCTCTGACCCTTGTTCGATGTCATCATCTAGACTTGACTCATCTCCAACTGATGGAAGTCTTGCTTGACCTTGAATAAATGGACAGAATTGGATTAGCATTGAGTGGGTAATTATGCACGAATCAGGGTTTCCGCCAGAAAAAAATGAGGGTACGGACCAAAAAAACATTTTTTTGAAAAAAAAATTTTTGATTTTTTTTTGTTGATTTTTTAAAAGGTTTTAAACGATGTTTGGTGCCATTTTAGGTGTATTTTGAAGCATAAAATCCCCGCGCCGGTCATGCCGGTTGTTTGGTTTCGTCCGGCATGTCATGGAAAAATGGTTACCCAACGTTTTTGAGGGTATGGATCCGTACCCTGGAAAAATTTAAGGGTACAGAATTTAACCCACTTTACCCTCTGGCAGAAACCCTGTGAGTAGTATGAGCAGTCAAGGTCCATCAGGTCATACCCCGTTCTAAAAAAATCATAAAACAGGCTAGAATGTGTAACATCGGTCAAATAATGTCTCGAAGTTCTGAAGCACCATTCCCTTCCGAGCCCGTCCATGAAGTTTGCAAAAAGACTGCAAAAAATTGCCACTACGTCCACTCCGTTCGCACACAGTTTGCGACCGTTCGGCAAAATGTTCAAGAACGTACTGAGAACTAGCTCAGCAGTATTTGTATTTGTAGTTGATTTTTCTGTCAGGGCCGACGCCATAGCATATTCATGATATTGGCCCTGTTAAGTATGGATGATGCCATCTCAAGCTACTCATGTTCCTCCCTTGGACGAGGTCTTTTACTTGCCCTTGCAAAGAAACAAGGTACAAGGCACCATGACTTCGGCCTACTGTCTCGTCCGACGGACTGAAGAGACAGGGATGATTAATCCCACATGGCCCGGGATACTAACCTGGGACCTGCCACTTGCCAAGCAGACATGATAATCACTAGGCTGTTGAAACAGGTGTTGAGTGAATTAGGACCTCAGCTGCCAGAGCCTCAGCCCTGCATTACACTCTGAGAGCCCAGGGAAAACACTGCCAGATTGGAGCAGCATTGGATGTTTGATGATCCAAAGGGCTATAATCACCATGTAAATGGCCTACCGAGTAAGGGCTGATTCATACTCGCTTGCGGACCGTCAAGCGCATGAAACTGATCGCAGGTTTCCACGACGTGAATGTGCACACGCAGTGAAATTGATCATAGTCGGCGCAAAATCCGGACGGAGTATGAATCAGCCTTAATGGGGTACCGGCAAACCTAATCCGCGACGCAGCGCTGACTATCAACCAGGTCAGAACTGCGTCACTGAAAGTGAGGCTAATGTTATTTTCCAATTAATTTTGAATAGCACACCCTGTTTCTGGGGCAAATATAACTAAAACATTGCACTCACTTTCTAATTTTACGTTTCTATCATTAAGTACAGAACTGGTAAAATATATCTTATTGCTTTTTGAGCAAAAATCTCCGCGGGAAGATGATGAATTTAATCGATAAAGTTGACCATTTTGGCGTAAACGACAGGCGAATGACCGACGTCATGGGTTGTGAATGACACAGTTTTTTGTAACGTCAGAATGACGCACGATGCCCGATAATGTTCAACAATCGCAAAGCATGCGCACTTGCGTTTTACCCAGGTTGATGACCAGCGCTGCCTTTTGTATTGCCGGTACCCCATTACGAATCACCACATCATCTGTAATCAATAACTTACTACCCAATCTTGACCGCGGCAGATGCACGTCGTCCTGGTAGATTGTCGTCCTTGTAATTCCACCAGGAAGTAAGAGCACCTTCAGGAGGGGAGGCGGTGGTGTCTTCAGGAGCTGGTGTAAGGTCTCCAAGGCAGCTGTTACAACATTATGGTCCGTATGACTGCAGTAGTACAGAGTCAACTCATAGATCTGAAATGGACACCATAGGAGTTAAAACGTCCAAACAACAATAAGACCACACCGCCATCAAGAGAGGGCATAGTGTTGAACGGATGAGCGTCGCACTCAGGAGATCAAGAGATCACAGGGTTTGGGCCTCGCAAACAATACCGTATACGCAAATATTTTCACGGCTAAAATATTTAGCGGTTGGGGTCCAAAAGTACCTTTTCGCGTGGATAAATGTCCGCGGTTGGGGTCCCGATGTAAGATTTCAAATGAAATGGCCAGGGCCATTGTGCTCACCTCTGTGATAAGTCCCCGTGGTTAAGTGTGAAACTGTGACTCTCAAGCTGAATGTCGAAGGAACATAGTGCGGATGGTCCACATGTGGGACTTTTTGGCATGCTTATGTCACATCTTGTGCAAGATTTCACTTGCGTTTTTCACTAAGATTTCCAACTAAGATTTGCGTTATCTAAATCCCTGACTGGTGGCAGGCAAGGAAGTTTCAACCGGGGGACTTTCTATTGTTTGCAAGGCGCATGCGCATTTTAGCTCCCCTCAAACGGAAAGGCCTGCTGAGTTATTTTGGTTCATCCTGGTTCACATCTTGTGCGACTTAATAGAGGTTCTTCACGTGACGTCACAGCTCCAAATATCCGCCATATTGGCCGTCAAATGACGCAACGTCACAGCATCAACACAGCGTTTGTGACATGGTTTGTACGTTGTCGGCAGTCATCGGACCTCTTCTACACTGTTCTACAGCAAGCCGTATGGACGATTCGCTTTGTTTTCAACACGGTTTTCACACCAGACCAACTACTTATGCTCAGGAACTGTGAGAGGTAAAGTGATTTGTTGAGTTGAATGCTCCCAGTGGTCTGTACGGGCCGCTGAATGTTCGAACCGAGAACAAGATGGCAGCCTCCATGGCTTCATTTTGACGGCCAAGATGGCGGTCGTGTGACGTCAGTGAAGAACCTCTATACCTGATTTGATGTGACGGGTACATAATATGTAAAGATCAGTGATCTCGTGAACTCACGCAGCCGTTACCTAATCGGAGGGAGACCCTCCGAACCCCCCCTTTCTGGGGAGACCCCCAGACCCCCCTTTTGAGGCCTCTAGGCCTGTTCCTGCAAATGATGTTTTTCGTGACGCCGCGCACCGTGACATGATGCGGCGGACGGCTGATTCCGGCCGCGGCGGAAAGGATGATGGTTTACGACATCCACAAAATCGCCATATTGCGTCAAGGTGTTGAGATTCACAGACTACACATCTCTGTATTGATTTTTCCATTGAATTTTGTAGATTTTTTTACACACACACGTAACCATTAGACTCACTTCGTGAGCCGCTTCACGGCTCACTGCGTGAGTTATAACAGTGGAAAGTGATAAAAGGGGCACATTTGTTATCAACAACAACAACAGAACAACACCACATCACCAACAACAATGCTACATGTACCTCAGAAGGGACTGGTGTATTTAACTCATCTGCCCTAGATTTGAGTATACGGTATCTTCTGTTGAAGTTTTCTAAAAGCTTTGGAAATGGGAAAAATTTGAAGAAACATTCTTCAGATGGTTCACAGGAACAATTTTTCTTCAAATATTTTTCAATCAATACCATAGGATGCGAGAAAACTTTCACAGAAGATGCCGTCTGCTGGACTCAGGGGGCAGATGAGTTAAGACTAAGATTTACCTGAATGAGCTGCTCCAAGTTGATTTTAACTTCCTGTTCCTTTGTCATGACACCAAAACTACCCTTTAGACTTTCATCGCTGTGCTCCTCCCCCACCAAATGAGGGATCATGTGACGTAGACCCAGGAAAACACCCAAAAGGGACTGGACCACCCTGTCATCTTGGATTGGTATGACCATATCTGGAAATAAATTATTGAAACATCGAATACAGAGATGCCAACCTCAAAATTGTACAAAGAAAATTCTGTAGAGGATGAGAATATGAGCAGAGCCTGCTCACTCTTGTCCTCGTTGTCTACATCATTTAGATAATAAACTATATATATGTAAAAAAAAAAATTACCCCGGTCAGTAATTTTTTTCCAAAATCTGCAGTTTGTCCGTAATTTGATGGTGGTTGTCAGTAGTCCCTTGTCCACATCCATTTCGGGTTGCAGAGAAGTGAAAAAGTCTGACGACACGAGATGAACCGCCACAAATCCACGTAACAATGCGTAAGAAACACCACTTGCCATTTTTGCAGTCGCGCTCAAAACTGATTTTATATATACACATGCTGTAGTGGAACACACTGCTTGAAGTGCCGTGCATGCGCGAGACTCACATTTCGGCTTGAGATCAGTTTTGCTTCGGCAATGTTCGTCATTAGACTGGTTCTCGTCATTGCCGCTCCACTACCGCTGGCGCTCGTGGTAAATTTGAACGATTGTTTTTCAGCATCAGTTTTTTAAATTTTGGGCATAGGAAAAGGGACTACGGGCGTACTAAGATAAGAGGGGCAAATATGCGTAGAAAATACGGGCAAATCCGTAGGGTTGGCATCTCTGCAAATAGACGATTCTTCTATTCCCAGATCTGCACACTTCTGCCAAAATCGCAAACACAACCTCGATCTGAAACCAGCTGATGTGAGGCAATCCATGATTCAGTGATGGTCAACTCTGAAGCAACGTCGTCGAAGTCACTGTCATGGGGGTTCTCTGCGCCACGTCAGTTTCAGACCGAGGTTGTGTTTGCGATTTCGGCGGAAGTGCGCAGATCTTTCTCGTTTACATCAATCTGGGATTTGTCTATCGAGACTAAACAAGAAATATAATATGATTAGCTCAAATCAGAATATTGGGACAGTATTAGATAGCAAGAGGAAACTGGAGGCCCCCGGAGTCCAGCAGACGACATCTTCTGTCAAAGTTTTCTCACATCCTATGGTATTAATTGAAAAATATTTGAAGAAAGGTTGTTCCTGTGAACCATCTGAAGAATCTTTCTTCAAATTCTTTCCAATTCATTCCCAAGGATTTTCGAGAACTTCAACCAAGGATACCCTCTGCTCCAACCTGGGGGCAGATGAGTTAAATAAAAGTTGGAAAAAAGCTCACCCAAGAGTACGCTGAGTAACCAGGAAAAGAAGTACATAGGTTTGCGTGTGTACTGGCAAATAAGTGTGAGGGAACTTGCAGCTGTACGACGTGTGGCGGCTGAACCAGACTTCAGGTTGGGTAAGAAGGCCTTCAATAAAACCTGAAAATACAGAGTACAATGCAAAATGCATTCAGTGATATCTCGATATATCAGGGGTGTAGCTTGGGGGGGGGGCAAAATTGATCGAGTCTGAGGAGCAAAGTCAGAGGGGGGTCTGGAGGTCCTCCCCCCCAAAAAACTGAAAATTTACATCATTCCGATCAAACGGAATCAAAGATAGTGGTGGATGTAAACAACCCCCGTCGAAATTTCACCCAAAACATGTGATTTTGCATCTTTTATTTTTGTTGGGGGGAGGCACATTTTGAGAGACATGAGCACGATTTTGAGGGTGGGCATATTTTGGGTGACGACGTTTCTCCAGGGCAGTCTAAAGGCCTGTTGATGTCTTTGACATATGAGTACTTACTTTAACTTCAGAGTCATTTGTAAAGCTCATAAGAACAGGACAGATTTTCTGCATACACGTAGCTAGGGTTTCTTGTACTGCTTCCTCGTTCCTTCGACAAATTCTGGCAATACAGGGCAGAAGATTCACAACATAAGGTCTGGAAAAAAATTTTTAAGATGTTATAAAATGCTAATGAAATGCGCAAGATCATTTACCTGCATTTCATTTACTTGCTGTCATGATCATTTACCTGCATTTCATTTACCAGCTGTCATGATCATTTACCAGCATTTCCTTTACCAGCTGTCATGATCTATCATTTACCTGCATTTCATTTACCAGCTGTCATGATCATTTACCTGCATTTCATTTACCAGCTGTCGTGATCATTTACCTGCATTTCATTTACCTGTTGTCATGATCATTTACCTGCATTTCATTTACCAGCTGTCATGATCATTTACCTGCATTTCTGTGGCCTGATTAGGTGGCACATGTCAGCGAATCTCCACAAAGCAGCCCGCAGACTTCTCGATGGTCCATTCTTTTTTATCTCCTTGTACAGCTCAACTTGAAGGCGTCCAAGGTTTGTCTCTAGTAAAGTCTGGAAAACAGGAGTCATGACACAAGTTGTAAATAGACAGGGTGTAAATTATGTATATCCGTGTCTTTTTTAAATAAAACACACTGTATTGAGTTGAGAACTGCAAACTCTGGTGTGGAGAACACTGCTTACATGTAGATGTTGCCGGACTTTAGAAGATCCTTACCTTGATAGTCCGATTCAAACATTCGTCCGCCACCATCCTGACATCGGACTCCGGATCGTCGCACAGCATCAGGAATGTTTCCATCGCAATCCCGAGAAATTTCGGAAAGTCAGCAAGCAGTCGCAAATTTGCAGCGCAGATGCAATCAGCGACTGTTATGCAATTACTTGCCCTCTCCTTTTTACTAACAGGCTGATCTTTTTTCCTAAGAAGAAAAATTGGTTGAAAATAAAAATACTGAACATGATGATTACAAAGAAAAGGCGAGCACAACATTCGACACACAATATAATAAAGTATATAAAGTCAATTTCTAGAATATTTAGCAAATTTTCGACCCCAACCGGGGTTTTCTTCAGGCTGGAACTTTACAATCTGAAACTCTAGAAAAGGCTTAATTGCCAGGTTTCACGATGGTTACGATACATACTTGGTTGTTGTTTCATCCGCTTGGTGTCCTGGCTGGAACACTTTCAAGGCCTCAAAGGCCTTTACGAGTTTCTCAAGTGTGGCCATGATAATCTGGAGTAATCACACGTCTGCAAAAGAATTATACAATCTGTTTTACTCTTTCACTTCCATGGTGCCCCATCTTCGATAATCGAAGCAGGCCTTTATATTCCCCCAAATTAACGACGTTTATTAACGTCGGAGCCCAAATTAAGGGCGCCCAAATTTGAGTCTTGTTTTACATTTAAATGGGAATCTCAGATGCCTGGAAATGGCATCTTTTATCCTCTATTTCCGAAAAATTTTCTAACGAGGGGGAAAACTCCCCTCGCACTCCCCCCAGATCGCACCTTCGGCACTCTGATGGGGGCCTTTGGCCCAATACCACCGTAAACGGAAATAGCCCAAATTAGGGAATATAAAGGCCTGCGAAGGCCGATCTGCTCACCACTGCATTACATCGCACATCACCCTTTGAGAAATAGACCAGTCCGCGGCATATCTTGGCACGTTGCCAACTTTACCAATCGACCAATCATATTTCACTTTATATCGGGTCTTCGGCTACCGCTATTTGTACCACGATTCAAATTTTACAACACCGGTTCTGATTGGCCTCCTCTTCGAGAGGCAGCGGATTCGCCGTGGACCGGTCAATTTCTCGAAGGGTGATGTGCGATGTAACGCAGGGGTGAGCAGATCGCCCTTCGATTATCAAAGATGATAGTACCCAGGTTTCTGCCCAGGACTGAACGAGTACTGGTCAGAACAGGGGGTCTGGGCCCTCCCCCAGAAAAATTTAAAATCTAGACTTGCTGAAATGCAATTTCCTGGCACTTGAGAGTTCAAATAATGAGCTCATTTGTCATCAAAATGACCCCGATCCACTCTACTGCAACTTAGGCAGCCCGCCATTGTCGTTGGTCAGAACTGTGTCAGGAAGCCCCATCGGGAATGTACATTTGGTGAATGGGAACAGAAAGGAAATTCGTAAGTGTGCGTACAGTGTACACTCATTTGAAGGAGCATATCAAAAAATATTGAGCTTACCAGCAAAATATATCGTTCGTCTGACACCGAAACTACTTTCTGCTGTCAGACTTTAAAGGGTTAAATACATGTAGATCAATTAGTGTGAAGTAGAGCTCCATGATACCTACCTACCTGTAGATCTGACATGAATATTGTATTGTAGAGTTTCAAGAAACAGCCTTTCACCAGGAGACAATTTCCTGGTGTCGGACGGAACATTTTTGAAACACACCCAGGCATATGTGACATGTACGAATAGTATGAAGAAAGATTCCACCACCGGCAGCTAGCTCAGTGGTTAGAGTGCTGGACTCGCAAACCATGCAGGTGACATCCATGGGTTCAATTCCCAGCCAGGGTTTTTTCCGTCCCTTTTATATTTCAGTGATAACACTTTTTACACAAGTCAGAAAAATATTCTCAGTCCATCCAAATGCACTCCCTGGCATCAGTTTGGCAAAGGTCAATATTCGGCAGCTCTGCAAAGGGACGATCTACGCCGCTCAGAACGATCTACGCCGCACCAGTATCCATGGCGGCACCAGCAATAGAGGAAGTGCAGCGACGATTGTGACGTCACTGCCGCGACGATATGTTGGACGTCACATCCAATGCATTCGTAGCTTCAAATGACGTCCAACATGGCTGACGTGCGAATTATGACGTCAATGATGACGTCACGTTGTGAACTCTCCGATGGCACGCAGACAGCATTCAGTCTTGCACTAATCAAAATTTGTCTGCCTGCAACATTGACGCCTTTTACACAATGCATGATCATGCGTTGCGCTCGACTGCTTTCCTCATGATGTGCATGACGGGATTGGATGAATAATCCAGACTCCTGGGGCCACATTTATGAAGCCGTCGCAACTTTGCGTTCAAGCAAATCTATTGTAAGTGAGTCATGGTTAAGTGTGAAACTGTGACTCTCATGGTCAATGTTGAGGATCAGTACAGATAAGATTAAGCTGAACACACCAAGTATTTTATGATCTGATCAGTATTATCACTATCAGTCAATGACATAAACTCAGGTGATGGCACCCAGAAGGAGTAAATTTCTGAATACAATGAATACAATGGTATTTGTGAACAAACTGCTTTCCTGTCTAGGTCACAGTCTCATGTCAAAAATTCTATTTTTCAAGATGGCCACCAGGTGGCCACACGTGACGTTCGCTGGGACTGAAATTTTAGCAGGAATGTACAGGATACTTGCATAGATATTTAGACAACATTGAAACATCGTAACATTTACTACCGATGAGATATGGCCAAAGTCAATTTTTCAAGATGGCCGCCTGGCAGCCATGTTGAAGTCCAGTCAAACCGAAATTTGGCATATAAGTAGACGGTACCAAGACACATATAAAAATATTTAGGCACGTTTAAAGCATCCTAGCTACCCCTATTTATGAGGTGTTGGCCGAAGTCCATTTTTCAAGATGGCTCCCTGGCGGCCATATTTGACCAGGGTGCGTACAGCTTGTTGAGCACCAAATTTAAGACCTTTTTAAGACTTTTTAAGACCAAGTTTCGGCCAAATTTAAGACCTATTTTCTTGTAAACGAAGCCCCCTCAACAGATCCCTGGCAGGGTTTCCCGCCAGGGAAGAAAGTAAAGGGGATCGATTTGGCCAAGAAGGGTGCTACTTGGTTGGGGGGTGTGGGGGCCCTCCCCCAGAAAAATTTTGATTTTTAGAAGCACGGAGATGTGATTTCCTGGCATTCCCACCAAATTTTTTTACAACTGCCTACCCCCTACAGGCCAGAGCGTACAAACAGCAGCGCTAAGTTTCAGTCCAGAGATAGTTTTTACCATATGGTACTTGTACACCAAATTTCAAGTCTGTAGCGCAAGCGGTTTAGAAACGTGCCACCCCTGTTAACGACGACGGACGACGCCGGACGACGACGGACGACGGACGACACACCATGGGAGAAGCTCACCTCACAGAGGTGAGCTAAAAAGAAGTCCCAGGTGCTGCGCATTTATACACTTTTACAAAAAAGTGCTGTTTTCTCAGGCCGGTGCGATGGTAGGCCTACACTTCATTCCGCACCCGATTGGCGCGAGGTTTTTGGCTGATATCTCTGCAACGGCTGGGTCAAATTCAACATACCATACATGCCATACATCAATTGACTTGTCTTTCTTGTCGGTATCTTTCTGCTATCTTCATTTTTTGTGTTACGCCGACATAACGAATCCCTTTCTCAAAACCCATTTCATTTCACCACGATGTTCAGTGCAGTTTACACAGCGCGATGCATTGCGTCATTTCAAAATGGCTGCCATTTAGGCCGTAAACACGAACTGTGATTGGTGAAAGCACAGGGACTTGAGGCATGCATTGCAGGGGTGGTGGGTGTGTTCCAATAACACACCCCCGAGTAATGGCACGGTATACGGACGTATATCTAGGAGAACTCCTAGGTATACGTCAGTATACGTGCCATTACTCGGGTCACCCCCGTGCCATTACTCGGGGGTGTGTTATTGGAACACACCCACCACCCCTGCAATGCATGCCTCAAGTCCCTGTGCGTGAAAGAACTTATGTCACATTTTTAGGGAAAATGACAGCGATGATGGCTGTAGTGCAGTATACTATAGTGGTCAAATTTGGCCCAGCCGTTGCGGAGATATCAGCCATAAACCTCGCGCCAATCGGATGTGGAATGAAGAGTTGTATATGCCGGTATCACCAGCAGAGGGTAGTGAATATTCAAGTCGCTCCACGTCCACGTCCACCCCCTGACCACGGCGATCTCGCACGCAAGTCATGCTGCCACGCCACCTTTTAGGAAGTTGATGAAACGTAGTTCTAATTTATGCATAGAATCGCCCAGCCGCAGTTCCGAATTCGCCCCAAGTGTTGGGTTGATTATAAAAGTGGCGTCTGGAAGGCGGTATTTCGGCGCATTTTATACTCAACTGAGAAGCTGGGACGGGATTTATCTCAACAGCCCCAGACTCTAATGCACATATCCTTACACCGACACCTTCCAAACAATCGACTGCACTAAATGACAGAAAGTAAATGTTAATTTTGAAACGATATACCGTTTGTTTCCATTTTAAATCAGCAATTTCTTCAAGCTTCCTCCAACTCGCGTGGCTTTTCAGGCGGTTGCGTCCTTCATCCGGGGATTCTGACCTAAATACCTCTGTTGTCTAGTAACGGGGTATCCCCTTGTTCAGCCAATCCACGCTCGAATGCAGTCAACGACGTAATTAATTCTATTTTAAGCGTCCCAAGACGCACATTAATTCCTATTCAAAACACATTGCGTCAAGCAGGGATGGTTGAAAAATGGAAGAGCGGCGGGTGAGGTCGCGTCGGCCATTCAGAACGCGCGGATATTTCACGTGACGGAATAGGCATAAAGCAATACAGTGCTGTGTAAGCGAGATCACCGTGTGACGGGTGTGACGGTGGCGGTGACGGTGTCAGCATGGTCAGTGTCTGTCTACAGTCAGGAACTTTTGCCGCATCGGGAGGTGACCTCCCAATCGAAAAAACTCCCAGTCGGGAGGTAATAACCGAATTGAGTTTTCGTACACCTCCCAATTGCATTGGGATTTCAATGTTCTCTTCCCTTCCCAACTTTCATCAAATATTGGGGAAAATCAACGTCAACTCTGCCAGAAAATTTACTTCAATCAGAAATTTTTTTCACACAAACCTTGATCTTTGTTTCACGTTTTCCATTGGTTACGACAATGCGCAAATGCGCGATGTGATGCGCAAATCAGTTCTTAGATTTTGAACTGCCTGATCGAGACATTCCTCCTGTTCAAGCAACAAAAAATTACAACATAATATCCCGTTTCGGACACAACCTCCCAGTCGGGAGATGCAAAATCCCAATCGGGAGGTGATCTCCCGATGCGGCAAAAGTTCCTGACTGGTCTAGTGTCGTCTGTGACCAGACCAGACCAGAGTCGAGACTGAGCATGCTGAGAGAGCAGATCAGAGGTCCAGAGTGGACGTCGAGTGCAGCCCTACTGTACCTATCTGTAGTTAGGCCTAGGCATACTCATGATAGTAGGCCAAGTGTGTGGCACTGCACTGCACTGCAGTGCAGGCGCAGAAAAAAAGCACAGTGCATGAGTGCACAGGACATGCATGCATGCAGTGCAGATCAGATGATCTCGTCTTGTCCATGTTGTCTGCGCCGTCTGCCTGCAGCAGCAGCTCACCTATTCCCGTGGCAACATCTTTAACGTGTTGCTGATCAATAAAAGAAACACCTGTCAAATCAGATCGTGCGCAAAGTTTTATTTTCCAGCAATAAATATCAGAAATCATGAAACGTAGAGATTGACATCGTCATGACTGTGAAGCCTGTAGAAATCCGTGTACATTTAGTTCCTAAATCAGCCGCTAGGGAAGAAGAAATTTTCGACGCCCACGACGGCGCAAAAGATATGGGAAGCCAAACCGACCATATCTGCGTTTGATTGATTACCTGTATACTGCGTTGTGTGACGTCACATTTGGTGGTGTGTTATCGTGTGTTACTCGTTCAGGAATGTGGTAGCCTATTTCAGCTCCAGGCACAGTAGTTGACCCAAAAATACCTCATGGAGGAGATTATATTCGTGATCTGCAGTCAGGCGGGTACCGCAGGGACGGCTCCAGCATTTCGGGAAAGAGGGGGCGCACCGTGCTAGATACATTGAAATCTGCGGTCAATTTCAATGATTTGCTCCAAATTTCAGAATTTCACGGTCAATTTTAAAGATTTGTCGGCCGAAAGGGGGGGCGTGCGCCGGGTGCGCCCCCCC
>NMRB01000464.1:168464-184641 GCA_002633025.1 Notospermus geniculatus
TCAAATGGACTTCAGCGTTGTCGTATCCGGAAAACTCGGGGCAAATGGACTGAAAACGGATCGGATCCGTGTGCCAATGAACCTTGCTTTAACCCTAGCGGCGGCTTCGGGAACTAAAATGGTGACAATATTGACTTATGCATCTGCATGACTGCAGGGGGGGGGGCGATATAAAGCGAAAGTTTGTTGGATTATGTAAACAGCCGCCTAAGCGGACTTTTCCTTCAAACAGGGCTGACTTTCAGAATGTTTTCTCGAGTCTTGTATTCACAACATGGCCCTGCAGGTTTTAATCAATTTTTATCGGATACCAAACAAACTGCACGTTTCGAATAGACAACGACAACCGCAGGGCGAAATTTGGGCCGTGGGGTGAAAATTTCGATTAATCTAAGAAAAGAATGAAAAAGTGTTATCAAATATTAATAAACAAACAAATACAAACATTTTTCCCTTTTATACTGGTCCAACACATTCTCTTCAAACTAGAACCCCACTTTATTATATTGATTGCGAGCGTGGATCCTTTTTTACTATAATCTTAACTAAAAACCGTTAAGAAAGACGTTTCTCCTGCGCGACATCTAAAAAAACCAAATGCTGTTGGCATTTGTTAATATTCAATATCTAGGCCTTAATTTTCATTGTCATGAGCAGACTATTTACAGTTCGATTGACATTTCGTGTTTTCTCACAAAGAAATAAAACGTAAACAAATTATCTGTGAGCAATTTTTCTCGATAATTAAAGAAAGGAACTTCTGATAAACAAACCCTCGGGTACTGTATAAGATTTCCAGATCTTTCTTAAAGAAATGGAAAGGTTAGCCCCGACCCTTTTTAGAGCTTCGTTACTGAGGAGATAACAAAAAACTTCTTCAAATCAGTTGCAGTGGTCAGAAATTCGTTCAAAAATTAACCGCTCATTTTGATCACCACAAAGATTAAGTAGGGCCTACCGGTAGGCCTACCGTACTGCTGCATGGTCTTCGACAGGCCCAGCCTAAGGCCCTTATCATTAGGCTAGGCTGGTTCCAACGAATTTGTCTTCTCGAACTCGCAGAACCACTTGATGACTATATAGTGTCGCCATCTAAGCTTACTCCATGGAACTAATCCCAGGCTGTCGACGACAGAATTACGATTACATCCAGTTGTCCGACCACAACCCCAAATCTGACCCAACCACTTTTCTGACCCCAAATCAACCAAAAGTCTACCCCGCACATCCATTTTTCTGACCCACCATTGACCATATTTCTGACCCAATCAGTTGCCTGCCTTCTCCGAAATCGACCAAAAGTTTAACCAGGGGCCGGTTGCACAAAAATTGAAAAGATAACAGTCTGTTAATTTAACTTTTTCTGTTAAAATCCTTAACTTGGTGTTAACTTACAAAACTAACATTTTGGGATAAATTAACGCCAAGATAAAACTATAACAGTGATTTTTAACTTTTGTGCAACCGGCCCCTGCTGTTCGTTTTCTTTACCACATTGCCAACACTGTTCAAAAGACGTTTTGCCGAACATCACGTTGAATACCGTTCTTTCGTTTTGCATTTGAAGTTGGCTGCAATACGTGACTTGCTCCATTCCAATCGCCTATAGGCCTAGGCCTAACAATGCCTAGCCATCTGTTGGACCACCATTCCAAGCACAACCGATGTTTCATCTGGGCACCATGCATGAGAGTTTGTTTACATTTGAACCCATTAGCAAGCTGCTAATGCGGGCACATAAAACAGATTCAAATGATGAGAAGGAATTGAAAAATAACAAAATAATTAGTTAGAACTTTTATGAGAATAAAGTAAAGAGAAAAAAACACGGTTGTCAAGGGACACGAAAAAGAAAAAACAGGGACTCGAACCCACGTCGATACTTCGGCGAAGATCTCCAGCCTGATGTCTTACTATTGCGGCGTGAATGACAATGTACCGCCCAAGCGGAAACGTTGAAATTTCTGCAATTGGATAGGTGGGTTTGGAAAAAACATTCGCCGCCGATACTATTTCGCCCGCAGTCAGACTCTCTCCTCCGGTAAACAAAGAGATATTCCGGACTTTGCCGATAGAAAGAGCGCAATCCTAAAGAATGTGACCACTTTCCTCCCATCACCTACGTCAACACGTGACACTGAAGTCATGGAACATTCTGTCAATGATTAATTGGGTTTTTTCACGAGGTGACTGGTAGTGGTGTTCAGACAGTCAGTGCGGCGCAGTATATATCTGCTACGTGGGGAACGTCGAACTAGTATGAAATCTGCATCAGATCGAATATAACACCGTCAACGCCCTTGGAATAAGCTTCAAAAATCAGGAACATCTAAACATTACAATAACATGTATTTTGAGCTGTAGTTCACGGTTTAGGTAGGTCGATGAATTTAGTACGAATCGCTTATTTTCGCTAGACTGCAAATCAACTGCCACACTCATGACGTCACATATCCATTGAAGAAATTTTTACGATTCTGGCAGGTGGATGCATTTGGCACATGGCGTAATGTAGACGTCGGACTGGAAACCCTGCCAGAGATGACGGCATGGGTTCGATTCCCTTGACTACCGTCATCATTTTCTTCTCATTTTATTTTCATCACATTTTCAACTCATTAAATTTATTTTTCACTTTCTTTTCATCATTTGAAACCGATTTTAAAGTGACCCTTTTTTGTAATGAAAAAACACGGGGGGCTGGTGAGCTGTTATCAAATATTGACGATGTTCGAGGTTACTGACAATGTTCGGGGGACGAATACAGGGTTCCCACGCAGTAGGGAAATCTGGAAAAAGTAGGGAAAATTTTTAAAACTTTTCCCGGTAGGGAAAAAGTAGGGAAAATTACTTCATCACCATCAAAAGCTGGAAAAGGTAGGGAATTTCAGTGACTTGCCATTTTAAACCATTCAGAATGAGCGTAACTGATGCCGTCGGCTCGATTTTCTGAAATTATGGAGTGCCAATCCAGATGGACATGGAGGACATCATCCTCCCGCACGACTAGTTAGTAACCACATCAATGACCTTCAGCATGTGCGATCAGGTTTTAGAACGTTCAGACCATCTTGCGGAAAAAGCCCGCGGAAATTGGTAGGGAAAAGGTAGGGAATTTTTTGGTGGGAACCCTGCGAATAACACACGGGTTACTCTACACGTAGAGCTTCCGACTTCGGAAGCTCTACGTCATGTACGTGTGTACAATAACCCGTGTGTTATTCGTCCCCCGAACATTGTCAGTAACTCGAACATCGTCAATAATTTGATAAGAGCTCCCCAGACCCCCGTGTGAAAAAATAAGAAAAATGAGGCGTAGCCTATCTATTTTTTTCTAGGAATTTATATAGACTTTAATAGGCTAGTCCACCCCAGCAGATCCAGTTGACGCTCGGGTGGGCGCACTCCAGTCAAGACTTTTCAGTATATACCATTCAGTATATCGGGTGTCCCAAAAAAAGTGAACCGCTTTTTTTGACACGTATTTTCTCAGCGACAGATGAACCGAATTCATTGGAATTTTTCGCAGAGTAACGTTAGGGTATCATCAACAAGTCTGCAAAATATCTAGGAGATCGGTCGCAAATTATGCGAGTATTGTCAAATTCAAAACAGCTGTCAACACCTGCGTGAACGTGATGAAGGTCACATTGCATTAGCTCTGATATTGGATTTTTTGACATGCTGTTTTGAATTTGACAATACTCGCGCAATGTGTGACTGATCTCTTAGATATTTTGCAGACTTGTTGATGATACCCTGAGGTTACTCTGTGAAAAATTCCAATGAATTCGGTTTATCTATCGCTGAGAAAATACTTGTCAAAAAGCGGTTCACTTTTTTTGGGACACCCGATATATCATTCCACCTTTGACCTTCTCACATTCCCTTCGAACTGTATTACCGGTACCACGATCCTCCGCTAGGTGAGTTTAGGAGAATCGGCACAGCCCATTAGAATTTAGCGTTTTAATTGGCTGCTATTATTAGATGAGGAAATACCACCGTTGACAACGACGTCATTCTACGTCCGAAATGGGCTTAAAACAAACCAGTTTGTTTACAACTTGGACGTCGAGCTCCTTTAATACCTATCTATTCAACTGTTCAACAATGATCAAGTCCTTAGTGGAGTGCCGTATTTTGTGAGTTTAGGCCTAGGCCTAATCCTTGTAACCACCGCCGGGAATTCCCTCGCTGGCAAGTACGGCCGGATGGACCCTCAGGATCCTGATTGTCCTCTGGCATATTTATTTGGTTATACTGATCCCCCGACTGATCCTCCTAAACCCACCTAGCGGAGGATCGTGGTACCAACCTAAACCATGATTAGGCAATAAACGCATAATTTTTTGCTGTGGCCTGACCTTCAATACCAATTAATCCGCCTGGGGTGCCAACACCTCTGCAAATGTTTCCTTCGTAGGTCGTTGAAATTCGATTAGATATCGACAGCAAATATCAGAAATAGACGGAATGCTAATATAAGTTCTTATTGACCCTCAGTTGTAAACTGTTTCCCGGATATGCCATGCACTATTTTCTCGGCGGATGATTTTTATTGTCCACCACTGGTAATGCGTTCATGCCATTTCCATGATGGCTGCCNGGAAAAGAGACGTTGAAGTGAATCGAACAAGCAGGTAACGATAACAATGCCTTGATTTCAGATCCTTCAACCAAATCCACTGAAGACAGGTTCGGTATGCGGCAACAAGGCCTTGCCTATAGCCACGTTCTCACCTGATGCGAATTCAATTCGAATTCCGTATATCGGTCTCCGGAATTCGAATTCGTTATATCGAATTAAAAGCGGTGCGTTCATACTAGGGGTTAATTCGGATGACGTGACGTCACCTGGTCACAAATTCAATTAACTGATGTGGATTGGTTGTTCCGAATTCAATTCGCATCAAAGAACCGAACTCGTTATTTCGGATTCAGTTCGGTTGAAAGCGAACTGAGTGTGAACGCTTAATGCGGATTAAGGCTTTATTTCGGTTTCAATTCGGAATAAACCCCCAGTGTGAACGCAGCTTTAAGGAACTCGCATAATATTTTATCCCGACAGGTCGGCGCTGCGAGCAGTTGTACCGAAGACATCAAAAACACAGCAAAGCAACGTAATTAATGATGTCTCATCAAGACGTCCTTGATGTAGTGCAACACGGACGAGACGTCGGAAAAAGGTCCAACTGCTCACAGCGCCTCCCAGTGGCGATAGTTCCACAGGTTCTTCGTGTCTCTCTACTGCTGTTCAGAAGGGATGTAACCTATAGGAACAGTTTAGCTTCTAACAACATTGATATCTGCTGAGTCAGCGAACAATCAGCAATTTGTAATATTGATTTTCTCGTCGCTTAAGACTAATTAATCGAAAGATTAATTACCACCGCTCGTCCACAATTAATTGAATTGTGGTGAACCAAGTGGTTCTCCTGTCAAACTGACTGACAGCAAGATTTTCAAAGACAAGTAATTCGACATAGTATAGAGACGGTTGAACCAACTCAGTTTGAGGAAAACTTGAGCAGTGAAAAAGAGGCTTCTCATGATCAAATCAGAATGAGCTGGTAGAACAGTGTGGAAGTGGACGACAGCAGCATGACTGCCAGAAGATAGCAATCTGCCGTCACAATCAACCCTTACGATAATAAGTAAAGCACTTGATGTCAGCTCCATCACAACATCTGGAAGACGGGGACCCTAACAAACCCATCCCATTGTTACCACCCTTTCATCTTGATCATCCCCCAGGGCTGTTTTGATCCCTTACACAGATAACATGGATGATCCCGGCTATTTTTGACCCTCGGACAATCGGTGACATGATTGCGACTGTCACCAACAACTTTCTCGTCCGCTCGACATTGAAGATGACACATTGTCCATCATCACCCTGATCGTTAAGATCTCTCGCTGGCCATCTTGTGACCAGAGTAGTAATTGGCGGAGATGAGTATCTCTATCTTCAGCCTCATTCTCACATACATCACATGACCCGTCACGGCGTCGGCGAGCGTAACTATCATCTCCCCGACAACCTGTTTATCAAAGATCAACTGACCATTGAACACAGCAATAAAGTTATTCTAGAACCGTTGCTTTCAGACTTTCAATGATCGTGGGTTATTTTTGAAGATTAAACAACCGGTGCGATCAAAAGTAATGACATGGAGAAAATAAATCTGTCGTGGGTTTTCTTGGGTCAGGTGCAGAGACAGCCATCTTTTAAACCTGTCACAGGTGCTGCAAGATCATCTCATGTGTCTGGACTGAAGCACATTGAGAGGACGATAGGGAGCTCTAGTCAACCTACGGACTGGAAAGTCCTTCGTAGGCTGGCTGACCAAGGATACGAAAATCCCTGCTGTGTGAAGCCAGCAGCACACCAGGCAATAATCGCAAGCGATCTGATCACCACCGAGCAAAATCGGCGGTTGATGCCAGGTGTGCGCTGGACAGCGATGCGTAGAATCTTCTTGCCAGCGATGCTCTCCCATTATCAAACAATATCAAAACCGATATCACCCAGTCCGCGGTGGCTGGTGAGACGATTTGTGGCGATAGATCGCTTTCCATTTCTCCCGGGTAAGCAACCAGAGAGGTAAACTTGGCCACGTGCATCAGGAAATGAAAAGACCATAATTATGAATCAGTCGGCATGTTGAATATCTCTGTACACAGAACATTTGTCCAACTCACTTAATTCTAAATCTATTTCTCGCAGTGATTCATTAAGTCAACCACAGAATTGCAGATTCTCGTAACCACCCTGAACGGGCCGTGAACTTTGTGGAATCAGCCTCCAGTGGCCATCTGGTGACATCTGTGAGCATTACAATGTCGTACAAGCAAGGGTTGGACATTCCTTGCTCTATTAGCCATCTCCCTTAGCGATATCTGAACTTTAATCTTTTACTTTATCTACTAATCAATCACATCTCCTCATGACATCCACCCACTAACAGACTGCATCGACTGGAGATGCTGCAGCGTAACAGCTGAACGGATTAAAGACTTGAGCCGATTGTTTCTAAGTTGTCATATTTCAGAGCCATCGTTTGAGACATCATCCCTCTGATGTCGAAGAGAATCTTGGTTATAATCCTTGAAACATGGCCGATTTGAAACATCAAGATTTTGTACGATCAGAACGCAAACATAGCCTCCTGAATGAGAGAAGACGGCTGCAATTTCAATGCCAACAGACGGATGGTGGTGCCACCATCCAACTTGAGAAATGTATAAGTTTCGTCAAGCAGAAAGGCACTCAGCACTCTAGTCCATCCTGAGAACATCAGGGCTTCTTAGCGTTTGCTCCCTCTGCATGAAGGAAGCGACTGCTAAGATCCTCCCGATGTTCTCAGGACGCTCTATTCCGGGTTATTGACAGCCTTCTAATCAGAAGCTGCTAACCCCCAACAGAAGCTTTGTTATTAGGTCCCTGACGTGTTTTTACATGTAAGTACTGGTACTGTCTCATATGTTTCCATCTTGTTTTTATCAGCCTCCTTATCTTATACCAGCTTCCAGCTCCCATCCTCCCATAGCAGGGTTTTGGTCTCGTCCTGTTTTACCCACTCGTGTGAGTGGATGAAGAGGAGCGAGTATAACCCTGCTGTTGGAGGATCCATCATCTCAGATACAACCTCATCAGATTCTCATTTGTCTTATCCTGTCATAAAAACCATCATGGAGGAAAATTACACCCAGAAAATATGATCAAGTCTCGTCTATTTTTCATATTTATTGATGTAATCTGTCGGTAATTGAACAACAGTATTTACGCTCAGTCAGTCGCCAGAATCTGTGTCATTGATCGGTAAAAACTTTTGGATAATGAGAAAGATACATAAAACAATTAACTCCCCTGATTAGAGATCATTTTAGGTCATCGATTGGTAGTGGGATTTGGACAATGGGATTTCTCTCATCTCATCTAGGCCTACTGCTTGCACGGACAGCTCAAGCTTCCTCGCTGCCCCACCCCACCTGCCCTATCCCATCTCGCTCTCACTGCACAGCCCTTAGTGGCCAAGTATAGGCACATCTCTCATCGTCTCTGGCAAGCCAGGCCCTATCCGACCCAGTCAAATTAGGGTATTTCAATCAGTGTCATTGCATCTTTCTCTGCTGGACGACGTTTAACAAATGTGGCAGGCTGGCCACCTCACTCATTCCCATCAGCAGCGAATGGTTCACAGCCCATGCCAATGATTTCACTCTACATCTATTCTGAGAGTGCTACTTTTGATCCTTTGAGCTCATAACCAGATCTGTTCCATACATTGCAACCTGAACAAGCCTTCCACCTCCCCCTCGATCAGCAGCCCTGGTTTCACTCCCTTGACTCTCAGAGTGGTACCTTTGATCAGTGGAGCTTATTACCAGGTCTGTAGCACACTCAAAGTCTGAACAAGCCTTCCACCTCCCCCCCCCCCATCAGCAGCCTGGTTTCACCTCTCTCTACTCACTCTCAGAGTGTCTTTGATCAGTGAAGTTNCACTCAAAGCCTGAACAAGCCTTCCCCCCCCCCCATCAGCAGCCTGGTTTCACCTCTCTCTACTCACTCTCAGAGTGGTATCTTTGATCAGCGAAGTTACCAGGTCTGTTCCCCACTCACAGCCTGAACGTAGCTTTCTATCGATTATCATTCTCTAGAGGCAGATTGCACTCATTCATCAAGTTTGATGGTGTGTAGTCGAGGTACCGTGACCAAAACTCATGCATGACGCTGTAAAATGCCGTTAAATGATCATCTGTGCCACATATCTTGCTTAAAGACACAGAGGGGTGTTATGAGGATAGCGATGCGGCAGAGAGAGGCAATAGACGGCCTGGCTTAGGTCTGACTGGTAAACACCAGGGCCGACCACACAGAAAGTCCGATAGTGCTTTCGGTGCCTATCAGCGGTTTGCATTATAACTAACTGCCGATAGGCGCCGGTAGCACTGTCGTGCTTTCTGTGCGGTCGGCCCAGATTCGGGACCATTTAGCTGATAGCGGTTGGTACATTATATGCACCAATGACTGATCCGCAGCGACATTCATTTTGGACCCCTGCGATGCCTATGGACTTGACTCTTTTTCAGCCCAGGCCATGTGGGATTAATCATCCATGGCTCTTCAGTCCGTCGCATGGGACTAGTGAGCCGTGGTGCCTTGTACCTTGTGCCTTTGCAAGGGCAAGTAAAAGATCCCATCCAAGTGAGCAGCTTGAGATGTATAGCAGAGTATGTACCACTGAGCCACTTAGCCAGCCGGACATTCCTCATGAAGACTGGATCAGACCTGGAATTGAACCCATACCCTTGACGGTGACAAGCATGGAGATTTGAACTACACCATTCTGACACTCAGCCCTTCTTCAATCCCCAAAACATGGGGCAAACCATCCTCCCACGGCAGGGATTGTTACCTTGCTCCTGTTCATCCACTGTACAAGTGTATGAAGACGAGCGAGACCAAAGTCCTGCTACAGGAGAACGGGGCAACCTCAGCGCTCAAGTCAAGTTCACATTACTGCCACTGACATCCAACACGCACTCTAGAAACCAAATATGAAAATCCTGAACAAACATATTCTTTCGTGAGTGAAAAGTCAAACCGGAACAAGAGAGGCAGCCGGTCAACTCCCACGGTTTTTATCTCACAAACAGAAAAAGTCAATCATTGTTCATAATAATATGAAATTCTGCATACCGGTTCAAAACGTGTCAAATAGATGTCATTTGAATAGGAAACATCAGCCTCTTTTGTGTTTTACGTGTACTTGAAATGACTTGTGGAAACGGTGGATTGTTGAAGTAGTGGATCATAATGGGGGTCTGTAACATGAGAAGTGAGTCAAGCGGGTATGGTCCAGGTGAAAGTAAGCAAATGTTAGCATTCAAGGACTATCAAAATGTAACGTCCATATTATGCCTGCTCTTATCAAAATGTAACGTTCGTAATGCCTGCTCTTATCCTGTGGGTTTCATCAGACACCACTTTACACTGATGAGAGAAGGGCAAGAGGATGTGAAGCTGTGCTATGTATAGCCTGACCCCCACCCCCACCCCACCCTCATTACTTATTCCCTTGCAAAGGGAAGAATTTTCACGAGAGAACCTTCTCCCCAAATGGACGGCATGCAGCCCTGATTTCTGATCAATAGAAACTAAGGGCCGTATTCACCGGTCGCACTTTAGCCCAAAGTACAGCTTAAGTTAGACTTTCTCTATGCTTGAAGCATTGAGAAAAGTCAGACTTTAATGAAAGTGCGACCCGTGAATATGGCCCTAACAGTGTTCATCGACGGCTATTTAGCAAACTGGACACAAACAGCTCAGGTGTCGGAGTTGGGACAAATCGCACTACTTCAAGTCAAAATCAGAGCATTTATTCATTTATGATGATTACTGATGATAAATAGAAGAAAAGTATTGATGATTGACTGTGTACCGTGTCGATTTGCTTCTCGGATGCATGGGAACTCTGTACATTTCACCCTGTATGATTCAACATTCGCTTACAATACATACGACAACAGAGGAAATGTCCACCATGTACGTACATTCAAAACAATAAATGAACACTAAAACTGAATGTGAATATTCCAGGCCTCTGGACGAAATATAGGCCTACCCAATGGATTTTAAAAGTTTGATTTCTACAACACCTTGGGGGACCCAACTGGTACAAAGACCCTTCCTATAATACAGTTAGTTAGCTAAAATATAAGAGTTTTGAATTCAAAGCCAACTATAGAGTTTTATGAAAATACGTTGAAAAGCTTTAGCATAAGCAAGAGGCCTAGGAATTATACCTCAGTTGGTACGATTCAAAAAGGCATGAAAGCCTGGGAAAACAAGTTGACACATTTGGACAAGACTTCACACAGGACAATATATGGGGACAACTTACAATCTTACATGGCTTATTACTTCTTTTCAACGCAAATGATAAAATTGCCTGATCACAGAGGGAAATTTATGGTCTAAACACTCCAAATTAGCATCATGGTGGGTGAAATGTTTATCAACTTCTCTCCTTTCCAAACAAACATCGTTTTGTCATTTGATGACCCCACGACCAACAAGAATGCTCTCGTGCCCACGTTTTTCCCGTGACAGTACCTATATCTAACGTCAATATCATTTCTACCATTGCAGTAATCTGACGTCAGCATTAGGAATACGTCTTCTTGATCAAATGGACAAGAAGGAGATCCATTGGTAAGTACAGGGAGTTCAGATGGACGATTCTCGAATTCGCAGATCTGCGCACTTCCGCCGAAATCTCAACCGGAACCTCGATCTGGAGCTGGGTGATGTGACGCAATCCATGATTCAGCAATGGTCAACTGTGACGCAGCGTCTTCGAAGTCACTGTCGTGGGGTTGTCTGCGTTACGTCGTTCAGTTTCAGACCGAGGTTGTGGTTGAGATTTCAGCGGGAGTGCGCAGATCTTTGTCGTTCACATCAATTTGAGAATGGTCTATTAGGTATCCGCCACGGACTACTGACGACTACGATAAGATCAATGCAACGCATGCATGGGGTTACTGCCGCACGTAGTCGTCAGTAACCCGTGGCGAATACCTACATGTAATGGCACACTCAAAACATTGGTTGCTTGCACCACTGAGGTTCTGGGTTTGTTACCATTTAGACCCTCGTCATCTGATAGAGAGGCCAAGGTCACTCTTTTTGACAGGCACTCCAGTTTCCTCCTGCAGTACATTTAATGGTTAAACTGTGCAATGATCAGCAATCTCATATTGAACAGAAGAAATGTAATTCCTTTTAGTATGTAGTTTCTTTCTTCCTAATCAGTGAGCCCTCTTGAGCCATGTCTGGTTGGTGGGTTGGTAAACAGTTGGTTTGTCGGCAGACTCTTGTTGCTAATTGCTAAATGCTTGAGACATGTCACCAAACAAACTGATAACAATAAGGTATCCATGTTAAGGTAGATAAGCTGACTCCCATCAAGAGATTCAACATGTTTTATAGAGGTAACCTCAGCATCCATTAGGCTTCATTGGAACCACAAGTGGCTGGCTCCTTGGCTTTTTAAAGTAGGCCCATTTTGCCAGATACGCCCACACATAGGTATGCTGTCTTGTTGAAAAGCAAGTGAAACTTGTTTTGTGGTTTGTCAGGGCGGGGGTTCTCGCTGCCTACCAGCAGCTTCTAAAGGTCTCAACATAGTGTCAAATAGTGAGCACCACAATCTCTACAAACAGGACCGAGGGTATATCATAACCCTCTGGTTTACGCCTATACACTACCCTATCCTATAGACAGTACAGTGGGTCTCCGCACATTTGCCCCCCCCCCCCCCCCCCCNTCCCCCCCCCCCCCCCCCCGAGTCCATCAGGGATGGATCGAGGATTTGGGAAGAGGGGGTGCCCTGTGCTAGGAACATTGAAATTTGCACCCAATTCCAGAATTTCACGGTCGATTTTACAGATTTGTTGGCCAAAAGGGGAGGCGCGCACCCAGTGCGCCCCCCTCTGGATCTGCGCCAGTCCATGGTTTTCTTCTCACTGTCTGAATCAGTGTTGCGAGAATCAGAATGCTTTCTTGAAAGCCAGAGTTTGCATCCTGAGAGACTGATTGCTCCATAAAGCAGGCAGTTGGTGCATCCCAGATGTCGACTGGTCACAGTGTCTCCCCTCAGATGTTGGCTGGTCACAGTGTCTACCTTGAACATTTTGGCCTGGATTTGTGTCTGTTCCCGATGGTATTTGACAACAGACTCTCAAGGAACAATCTCCCTCTCTGATTATTAGGCTGATAACAACTTTTTACTGCAGCAGTAAAGTTTTCCTGCAAACGATATCAACTTTTGAAAGACTAAGTAAGTCTGTACCTCAACTGAGAATCTGTGAAAAGATAGTTGTAACTTCCAGGGGACGACCATCTAAAAAGCCATTTGGGGCACCAAGGCAACAGGTTGGTTCATGACTTTGCACCAAGAAGGACCTATAGTGAACACGCCCATCAAAGTACAAGGACATAAACTTCAAATTCAAATCATTCTTTTTGAATACTTCACAAAACAATACCCAGCTAAACCCTTCCTTTCTGTTCTTAACAGTCTCTATGTGACACTTGAATGCATAGTTTTATATTTATCCCAGCTCATCTCTTACTAATCAAGGGAACAATTGACAGTTTCATAGATAGGATTATTTGAATTAACCTAGTGACGAGACACCATGTTTTGTTAGAATTTCCCCGAATCCTTAAATCCTCAACAACGGCATTAAAAGGAAAAGTCAAACTCGCACCACCTTATGAGCCCTTGGGAAGAACGACACATGTCCAACCATGGCATCGAGATTGGGAAAAGTGAGGCATTTTTTCAAAGTTCCACATTCCATGTACTGAGTTGAACCTCTCAGTCAGGAAAACTGGGAGAAAAAGTCCATAAGAAAGGATGATATCTCAGGAAAATGACATGAATTAACTCCACATTCCTCAGTATTGTTGAGAAAATGACTTTAAAATTCATGATCAGGCGCCGTTTATTGTGTTGTGAATTGTTTGTTTACAAAATACAAGATAAACATCTCAGGTTTATTAGTTCAGAAAGAAAGCATTCGATCCTTTCAGACAAAAACATATTGAATTTGCAAATGAACTCGCAAAACAAACACACAAGTGTCTTCAAATAACGGAATGATCGGTTTCCAATAAGATAACTGGGGCAAGTAAATCAGCATCCCGGTTTAGGGGGTGGAGTCCGTCCCAGTTACACATATTTCGTTTCTGACTTCAAGGTTTTCATCAGAAGCGCTGGGTCAGTTGACACGGGCTTTTCCCAGAACTGTCCACCAAACATTCAGAGAAGAATCAGTTTCTGAATCCAGCGGTCTCTGTGTATTTGGACATCAACTTTGTAGTTTACTTTGAGGAAGGGGAGACCTGTGTGTGGGATGTTGTGATAAACAAATGATACCTGGAGTCATCTTGGGCGATGACCAGACAAGAGTTTGTGTCTCCTCATTTCATGGGAAATTTCACGGGTAATTGCCAAACAGGAAGACCGGAAGTTGCCTGGCACAGCGACAGGCAGACACACCTTGTAAAATTGTCACAGCACATTTACAATCTGCCTACAAGAAGTGATGGAGTCAACTCCACTTCTACTTTTTATGAAGACCCAGTCTCTTGGCTGCAAGTCGGATCTTCGACTCGGAGCTTGTGACTCAATAGGGAGGTTGAGATCAGTGACTTATCACTCAATAGGGAGGTTGAGATCAGTGACTTATCACAGATTCTTATACTGTACGTATACGGATAGAATTCTGTACAACGAGGACAAATTTTATCTACAGTACATTGCGATCCACATAGTATAAGGACTCATGATAAGTCGCTAATCTCAACCTCCCTAATGTGAGTTTTTTTCACTCAACTTCTCATGGGTTCAGCTAAAGGCGTAAAGACACATAAATTGACGACATTTTAGCACCAACTGAGACGAGCTCGCCTGATGTTGCTGTGACACAGTTGTACCCTCCCCCCAAGGTCTCCCTTCATGGCAGCAAAGGAAATTACATTTATTAGACCTCCGTCTATTCGGTATGGCTGGGGTTCAGGCGTTCGTGACAGTAGCACCTGCCTGGTTCCTCAGGGCTCATAATTACCACAATTGTATTCTCTATTGTACTTTCCCATGTTACAGTAAAACATGGATAATATTATCAAACATACGGCCGCTTGGAGAGAATGGAAAAGTGGTGTTAAAATCAATGCTAAACCAACAGAGCACTATGTTGGCCATTAGAAGAGGAGATCGCAAACCACAGGCCCTGAGGGAATCGAGAACGGTCTAAATATAGCCCAGTGAAATCTGTGTGAGTAAAGTTTGTAACATGGAGTAAAAGTTAGGTTACCCAAGTGAACCATAGTAATTGCCTGGGGGCACAATGTGTGATGGTGATTTGGCCAATGAAGCATCTTCTTTTTTGATACAATCCAGTTTTTTGGCATATTATTCCACTCTTTTAGTCATATCACCAATCTATCGAGGTGGTGGGTTCGATTTATTTTATATCAGCGTCTGTGTGTTTGGCGGCAATTCTAAAATACCTTGGTATCTCGTGCGTATGTTTCAAATGGATAATGCATTAGCCTCATTCTGAATGCAGCGGGTCTGGGTGACACAACCAAGACCCGCTCAGTGTAATGGCGTGCGTCCAACATTTCTCGCTTCGAGCATTCAGCGAGGTAGTGCAGCGAATGTCGGCCAGGTGGATACTCAGTGACCTATCCCAACGAGGTTTTGTACCATTAGGTACATTTCCTGCGGATAATCCGTTGAAGAAAGCGCCCTGCGACCTCATTTCGACTCCTGCAGCTTGCTGCTAGCGCTGCACACAGATGTACACGATGTAGGCACGATGTACAGGTTTGTACACACAGTGCGTGATTCACTGATGTCGCGTCATCGACGGAGCGTCCTCCCTGATATCTTAGGCCTGTTTATTGCAATCAAACTGCACTGAACCTATGTATACTATGTTTAGTTTGAGGTATTTTAGAATAGAAATTAAACCCTCGGCTTCGGGTCTTGGTTGCGACACCAAACCCGCTCGGGTGGAGCAAAAATTCCGTCCAAACCCTCGGCGAAGCGCCTCGGGTTTGGACTACATTTTAGCTCCACCCTCGCGGGTTTGGTGTCGCAACCAAGACCCTCCGCCTCGGGTTTAATTCCTTAAGCTCCAGTTTCCTCCTATTACATTATCTACACAAGATACTGTATTTGATGCTCAGTTGTCACGACTACCAAGTTGTGTCAGCCAATCAAATGAGAGAATCATAGACTAGTTCTATAACTAGGCTCCAGGGAGAGGCAAAGGTACCAAACTACATAACCCATCTTCAAGTTCTATTTTTGGTCCTACATACATGTAGATGTAGGTTCGCATCCAAACCTGAACCAACTTTCCCACAAACAACAAGTACAATTGGACTGTGAATGGTTCACAATAAAGTTGAACCCAATTGCATGTTTTATCAATAATTTAGGGCCTCCACCTGAGCTGTGCGAGCTACCATAGCATGTCACAGGGAGATGGGCCAGAGACAAACACAGTCAAACTGGGGAAGACAATACTGGGATGATATGAAGAGAAAGGATGGCTGGGAGCATGCCATGCCAAGTAGAATCAAAAGACA
>NMRB01000464.1:184774-199647 GCA_002633025.1 Notospermus geniculatus
GTATACTATGTTTAGTTTGAGGTATTTTAGAATAGAAATTAAACCCTCGGCTTCGGGTCTTGGTTGCGACACCAAACCCGCTCGGGTGGAGCAAAAATTCCGTCCAAACCCTCGGCGAAGCGCCTCGGGTTTGGACTACATTTTAGCTCCACCCTCGCGGGTTTGGTGTCGCAACCAAGACCCTCCGCCTCGGGTTTAATTCCTTAAGCTCCAGTTTCCTCCTATTACATTATCTACACAAGATACTGTATTTGATGCTCAGTTGTCACGACTACCAAGTTGTGTCAGCCAATCAAATGAGAGAATCGTAGACTAGTTCTATGACTAGGCTCCAGGGAGAGGCAAAGGTACCAAACTACATGTAACCCATCTTCAAGTTCTATTTTTGGTCCTACACACATATAGATGTAGGTTCGCATCCAAACGTGAACCAACTTTCCCACAAACAACAAGTACAATTGGAATGTGAATGGTTCACAATAAAGTTGAACCCAATTGCATGTTTTATCAATAATTTAGGGCCTCCACCTGAGCTGTGCGAGCTACCAATAGCATGTCACAGGGAGATGGGCCAGAGACAAACATGGTCAAACTGGGGAAGACAATACAGGGATGATATGAAGAGAAAGGATGGCTGGGAGCATGCCATGACAAGTAGAATCAAAAGACATGTGCCGTTGTTCAAAGGTTTCACACTGGTTTCAGGCAAACTTGAGGTGAACCAAGTATGAGATGGCAGTTGTTCCCAAGTCCAGGACTTGCATGATATGCACGATAACAAAAATAGATAGGCTTATCTATTTTTGATGAGAATTATAATGAATAAATGATTTGTCTGATACTGTGCGAATAAATCACAATGTAAACTTTGATACTACAGGGAGGCGTGTACAAGATAATTATGGTGTACTCATCATTGGGATATCAATCATAATGCATACTGCAAGTAGTGCATGATAGTGGGTCAGAAATAGACATGCAGAATGTCTGTTTCCTCCTACAAGAGGTGGCATCTGACCAAACCTCAAAGGGAATGATATTAGATGGGCAAATCTGCCTAATACAGGATATTCCTCTAAAACAGTGCAGCACCTGACGGGACAGCATCCAAGACGTCCCGCACGTCATTCATGATGTTTTGAGGCGAGACGAAAAAAAATCAGATTGTTTCACGACGTCATGATCGCTGAAACAACCGGATTTTTTTTCGAATCACGTCATGCGTTCAGAAATGACGTGTGGGACGTCATGACGCTGTCCCGTCAGGTGCTGCGCTCTTTTGGAGTGATAGAGTCTATTGGGGCACTACCATGATCAAGCTAGGCCCCCATCCAAATTTGTTCACAGCTTTGTCTTCAGATTCTCTTCATAATCGGAGAACATTGAGTCTCATTGAAATGTGCAGATTTATGAGTATCAGAGTTTAGAACCAGCTTTAACAAGAAGTACTATCATATTTATTTACTAATTGATGTCTGACGCCAATCATGATATGACCCAGAGATAACACAACTAATTTCTTATACCGCAATCATAACAATACAATCAAAAGTCGTAGATTAGTCTTCTAATTCTTATCGCGGACACCTCCATCAAAACATCTCTCATTACTTGGTAAAAACAGAAAGAATGCTGCATGTAGGTTTGATTTCACCTGATGGTCGAATGATTGATGAATTCGGTTAATAGCAACAGATTGGTGAACAAATTTCACAGCCCCAATAGAATTGCTTGCCGATTATTGTAATTAGCATAAGAAAGGTGACCTGCCGTGGACAATCATCACCAGCACGGCAAACCTTGGCCCGAATGGCTCAGGCTGCAGTGTGTCGGCGGGTCTAAGCTTGGTCACATGTGGGTGTTGACAGAACGAGCAACCAACTCATTCATATTCAAATCAGGATTGCTCTAAAGTTCTGCTCAGTTTATTTGAGGGTCCACTTTTGGTTGTGAACTGACATTGAGAAGTGAGGGAGAGAACTCTGTACAGAAATAGTCAGTAATTACTGGATACGGGCCGAGACTGGTGTGGGAATCGTGGATTATGTTAGGAGGAGTACAAATTGACTTCATTCTGGATTTACCCAGAGAAAAGTCTTGAATATGTGGATTAAACTCGTCATTTATCATCGGTAAGTTGTCCGCTGAAAGGATGGGAGAAAGTCTGGTCATATTTTCTCCTGTTGTACCATACTGTAGGGCCTGATCACTCTCCTTGCTCTTTTTCATGTTGTATTGATGGATTCGGTATTGGGATAACACCAACTAAGTTCTCGTCTATGCGAGGGCCTAACCGTAACCCTCTTGATCTCAAAGTGGTACTTTCATTTACGATGCATACGGTATTTCTCTTGACAGCTCTCACTTGCACAAATTTCCCATCCTGAAATATCCTTAACCCAACTCTCAAATCTCTTCAATCTGAAAGTTGTGAGAGCCTACACAAACAATCGTCGAACTTCCCTCCAGTAGGCCTACTTGTAAGTGAAACTTTTCAGTGAGTTGTCATAAAACTGATTTGGTCAAAAAACTGATTTGACAAACATTCAGCTATAGTTTTCTGTGACTGACTTGCCCACAGAGGGCCAACTTGTGAGAGGAAAGTCTCATGTGGAGCAATGTTTAGACAGACACAGGCATGATAGGAGAGACAAAAGTTTGCTGGGAAACTATTTCCTCATCAAAGTGAGGGTGTGGTAGGGCAGCCAAATGAGTTTGGTAGATCAGTGGGCATCGTTCTAACCCAGGCTTTTCCCATCCTCACTTCCAGGGTTGCATCGCTATGCCCGACATCCGATGACACTCGCATGTGACGTGAGGTTCCACGATGGGGTTTCCAGGTTTGAGACTCCTAAATATTATAATAATATCAAGTGAAAACCTGCCAATAACAATCCATGTAATTCCCTTCTTATCAGAACAGCAACATAAATCCCCAGCAGTTAATTTTCATTCTTACTCTCAAATAATGTACCCAACAAGACCAAAACATTTGCCATTGTTCCTTTAACCAATACCCAATTAGGGACAATGTGAGATTAGGACCGGCCTAATCCTACAACCCTTTGGGCGGCGTGTGTGTGCCCTCTGGCTCCTTCCGTCACCCACTACCCTATAACAACAGTTTGGATTAGGGTGCACCTGCCTGGTGCCTGTCAACAAGAGGAGCCATGTAGTGGTTCAGTCACTCAGGGAGATCTATGACGAGGGACCAGAACATCCCAGGTTCAATTCCTGCTGTTGGTGTGAGTCTCTAGGCAAGTCACTTCACTTTCCATGCTTTAATTAAAGGTTCCTCGATCTCTGTTTATATTGAGTTGACTTTGAACAGCAAGAAGATTGCTCCTTGGTAGAATGGGAAGCAAAGTTGGTTGTTCAAGTCTGAACAGGGCTGAATTTTGCAATAGCGAACCGCCCGAGTGACGTCGGACGTGTCAATTTCATTGTGTTTGTCCGACCCTGCTTTTGTCCTGTCTCACCATCGACAATGTGGTCACTCAGTAAAGTCTACTTGTTATTTAATATTTGTCCGACCTTCGCTGGTAAAAATAGAAACCCGGCGATGTGCTATTGGTATCATGCAAGATACAAGGATAGAATAACAATCATGATCATCTTCAGCAATATTCCTCTCATCCACATCAAAGCCACCGATGATTTGTGGCTATTGTATTCCACATTATCTTTCAAACTCATCAATCAACAAAAAAGCTTGCTCTCTCATCTTTTTCAATTGCCGAAAGGCTAAAAACAGTCGGAAAGTTTATCAAAACATTCCAGTCCAAGGTTATTGAGATCTCTACTCTACTCTACTCTGTATTGAGAGTATGAATTTCCCATGTTTGTTACTTTTATCAACTTGCCGTGGGCAAAACGGACAAGTACCCAATCCACAATGAAATCTGTTTTTTAAAATGTCTACCCTCTGTGGGTACACTCGGTGATCTCAGTCCAGCCAAACATGCCAAGTGAGTGACATGCCAAAAGTTCCGCCAACAACTGACAACTTATTCCAAATGAACTGCAACGTTAGATCACACAAAGCATTATCTTATCTGGTCCTACCACTTCTCATGAATCACATGGAATTGGTAGGCCAACTTTGATATGTACAAATAGTTTGGCGATATCTGACTTCCTCACACCAACGACCAGCCTCGCACAACATGGATATCAATGTAGACCTAACCTACATCATAAACAGCGGTCTCTCTTTGCTTTTTGGAATATCAGAAGTTTAGACTTCAGTGGACTACAAACCAAATGAATAAGGTAGGAAAGAATGCTGACTTGGATGCTGACGCACGAATTTTTGCCCACATCCAACATCTTCCAATACTGTAGGCACTTCTGGGCCCCCCTCACTCCCCCTCCCCATCCCTAGAAACATTTCTGGTGAATGCAAGAAGCAGTAAGGTAGGCCTACATTCTATTTCAGTACTCACTTGATCCCTCTTTCCTTCCAGCCAGATAAAACCTTTGTATGAATTCGTCTGACAAACTAGCAGCCCTTGGCAACTGTCGTTTGCCCTTTTTGGTGGCTATACATGTGACTTAAAGTGTCTCACTCACATCAGAGCATATCAGTCACAAGCTTTTCAATAAATCTACAGGTTACAATCTCTACGAAGTTCATGACTACAAATGTGGGGCCAATCAAGGCCTTGTTGGCCTCTCCATAAAAGAGGCAGAGAGGACAGTAGTATAAGTTCCAACCCAACACACTTCTATCTTCAACCCATCTGCAGGGCTCTTAGCCGGCTGCACGGTCATGAGACTGACCATATGCCCCCATTGGGAGAAATCGACCCTCATCGCCAACAATACATCTGTACCACAAGCAGATAATTAGCACCCTGGTATTCATAAATGACCGCGGTGATATTGTGACCAAATTAGCCCCTTATGTTATGGGGTGATTGAATAGGCGATTGTATTCTCGCTGTCTCAGGTGGTTGGCCGATCCCGACTGGAGGACAAGCATTGTGACACGGCTCTTTCTCCGCTACACCGGTCATCAAAGAGATTTATAGGGGGAAGCTAAAGACCTTAAAGGGTGTCTCAGCCCCTTCCTGCTGGGGGATCAGGGAATAAGGGTGTAGACTGTCCTTCTAGATGGAAACAGGGGTTACGATCCACAATGAATGTGAACACAGCCCTTTTGCCAAGGGAGAGTGAAGGAGCGTGGTCCCAGCAACAGTACATAGGTTGTCACTGGGGTTTTGTCACCCTCCGCCACAGAATCCCGTAGAATCACTTCACTCGACTCGAAGATGTGACCCGCTGTAGCAAAAGAAGTGATCATCATTGGTCATCAGTTTGTAACTATTACCACTGCTGTCCACTACTATTGTCAACCTGCAGAGACTACATTTCAGCTATTGTGTTGTAAGGCCGTTAACCCTTTCCTCGTTTCAGACATGCACTTACTTTTGCTGGATCGGGTCACAAATTCCAACGAAGAGAATGGTGTCCACCACCACATGCAATTAGCCATCCCAAATCTCGGCCATTTTTAGCATCATTTTGGACCCTTATAGTAGATCACATCCAACTAATTACCTGAGAGGAATGTGTTCCTGTTTGGTGAGGGGTGGAGCATCCGATGATGATCGCTTTGAGGGCCAAGTGTGGAATGTAACACTGTTTAAAATCAGAAAGATTGTCGGACAATGTAGGAAATATTTGGGTGATATGCATTCCTGTTTAATTAGCTTTGGCCACCGCTGAGGAGAGTTGGTTTCATTCATCAACTGAAGCTGGTGTTCGTGGATCTGGTCACTGCTGCAGTAGTCTTAACCACAAAGTTGGTTTCATCAGCTCAGTCTGGTTCATAGACCCAGTCACTCCGATGTGGTCTCGGAAACTCACAAGTTCGAGACCGAGAAATCTCGTCTTTGAGAGACAGCTTGTACGGTAAATGTCAAGAAAGCCAGTGAATCTATTCCATAAGAACAATATTTGTTCAGTTTAAATGTCATTTGACATCCGATTTTCTTTATGTTCTCAATGCACCACAGACCTAAACACATGTTCTATAGAAAAATTAACATAGTACCCAGACATTTGTTTTTAACCCTTTCTGTGTCATCAACGGGAATTCAAGGGTCATCCACGGTGTGAAAATATCACAAGTCAACTTTGACTATGAGTTGATGGTCTTATCCTTCAATTATGACAGGGAAGAGGGTGATTCCCTGAGTCAGAGCCCCTTATCATTCTCTTCTAACGTGTCACCTCTCAACTGTACTGACTTTTTCCTGGGTATGCCCTCACATTTGGCCCTTCATCACTATTAATTGATGGGTCTTATCCTTCACATGACCGAGAGGGTGATCCCTTGAGATAGTTTGAGCCCCTTATAACATTCTCCTTCTAAAATGGTCCCTTTATCTCCTTCTAAAATGGTACCTATCAACTCTGAAGTGTGTTGACTTTCTCCAGGGTAGGCCCTCACAATTTGACTCTTCATCACCCCCTAGGTGTTGAGATGAGTTGAACAGCCTACAGGAGTACCACGTTAGAGAACATCATGTCAGTTATAGACCACTTCATGTATGCATCACTTTGTTGACATGATACGGTACTTGAAGTTTGCACAGTTGTTATCTAAATATGAGAATTCTGGGAAAAGTCCGGTAGCGAGAAAGAATCTACACTTTGGTCATCATGGATGATGACTACATGGAGATTGCCTGGGAGTTCAGCAGCCTGGTGTTCACTTTTCCGAACAAAAACACACGATGTATGTTTTTAAGCCACATGGCCACTCTTTGTGCCATTCCGACTGTTGCTTCAGACTCGCAGTACGGTGTGGGGATGAGCCACAGGTTGAACAAGGCCGGCACTTTGAAGTACCGCTACTGCTTGGGGTAGAAATATAGGACTCAAACATACCGGTAACATGCTCTTTCACGCACTTGAACATAACTGAAACAGCTGAGAAAGGGTTAAAAATCTCAAAATGTAACAAGCCCTCTCACCTGGGGAACAAATCTTTCAAGAGGTGTTAAATGTCAGTGCCTAGAACACAATATCCATTGAGATACTTGAAATACTCAAATGTGTTCTGGTCTTGAAAATACGATTCATTATTCACGGCGCTTGACCGAGTATTCCCACTTCACGCAGCGCATAAGGACAAAATGGCAACCGCAGATATTCCAAGTTTTGTTGTGATGAAACCAGCAGAGAATGGGCGTGGAATCGTTTCTGCTCACCAGAAGTTCGAGACCACTTTTTTGGCAACTTTGGCCAAAAACATCTGCACCATAGTCAATGCTGAACAGAGACATACCCAACTGTAGATAACATGAATGCAAGCTCAACAAGCTTCTCCACGTGAGAGTTTTCTCAGGCAAGTTGGCTTTCAGATCCACCATTCGAAGAGCACAAAAAAACGACACACAAAATGATAGGAAAAGTAAAGTCGGCTCCGAATTCCGCAAATTTTCAACCCCAACTGGGGCCTTCCTCAGGCACTTTCTGGTAGAGATCCCAGAAGTGGATCCTAATTATGTATTAGTAGTTATAATGAAGAATTATAACTACTAATTAACAAGATGACATTGTAAATGTCGAATGGTTCCCGATGTAGGCCTACAGGTGATTCTTCCGGTACATGAATGGTACATTGATATAGATCATGATACATTGATAGACATAAGTGACAGATGGATTACGATGATGTCAATAGAACTTGATCTCATGCCAGTAAATTCATCGCGTAATGAGGAGGGCGATATCCGACAGGTCGGCGCTGCGAGCGATGTGACCTGAGCGACGTCATTGACGTAATTTTAGTCTTGACGTTGCGTCATGAGAAAATGGCCTGTACATTTTCTACAGGAATAATGAGACAAAACGTATGCTTTTATCGGTATCACATTTCGTCGTTTTAAGGGAAAAAGCAAATGAAGTTAGAGAAATTTTCATCTACTACAAGATGATGTAAATTTTTCTGTCGGGCGACCAAAACAAACGGGTTATTTTCATGCCAAAAGTAAATTGAAATAACGGTCAAAAAAGAAATTTTGGTCACAACGCTCGCAGCGACGCCGTGTGGTGTTAGTTCAGCGCGGTCCTCATTGACCATGGCTTGATATCTGATGGTTCTAGAACAAAATGTACCCGGCGAAATGGTACTGGACAAAATGTACCTAGTACATGGTACCTTTTGTCTGGTACATGTGCTTCTACCGGTACATGAATGATACATTGATAGAGATCAATGCACATTGATAGAGATCAGATAAAAAGGTACGGTAATAATAATAAAAAAAGGTACCGGTAAAAAGGTACTAGTAAAGGTACTAGGTAAAAAAGGTACAGGTAAAAAGGTACTGGGTAAAAGGTACTAGGTAAAAGGTACAGAAAAAAGGAATTAACCTAAGTGTGCCTGATATCATGCCTCTGCCTGTACCTGTACCACAGGCAGAGATANAAATCTCAAAATGTAACAAGCCCTCTCACCTGGGGAACAAATCTTTCAAGAGGTGTTAAATGTCAGTGCCTAGAACACAATATCCATTGAGATACTTGAAATACTCAAATGTGTTCTGGTCTTGAAAATACGATTCATTATTCACGGGGCTTGACCGAGTATTCCCACTTCACGCAGCGCGTAAGGACAAAATGACAACCGCAGATATTCAGAGTTTGGCTGTGACGAAAACAGCAAAGAATGGGTGTGGAATCGTTTTTACTCGTCAGAAGTTAGAATATACATGTAGAGAACACTTTTTTGCAACTTTGGCCAAAAACATCTGCACCATAGTCAATGCTGAATAGAGACATACCTCAACTGTAGATAACATGAATGCGAGCTCAACAAGCTCCTCCACATGAGAGTTCTCTCAGGCAAGTTGGCTTTCAGATATCCAACATACGTACAGCACAAAAAAACGACATACAAAATGATAGTAAAAGAAGTCGTCTCCGAATTTTGCAAATTTTCAACCCCAACCGGGGTCTTCCTCAGGCACTTTCTGGTAGAGATCCCAGAAGTGAATGAGCTGGATCCTAATTATGGATTAGTAGTTATAATGAAGAATTATACCTACTAATTAACTATACCTAATTAACTACTAATTAACTATACATAATTAATTATATCTACTAATTACCTATAACTACATTACAACTATACTTATTCATAATTAGGATCCAGCTCATTCGCTTCTGGGATCTCTACTAGAAAATGCCTGAGGAAGACCCCGGCTGAGGTCGAAAATTTGCGAAATTCGGAGAAGACTTTACTTCAGACCAGAGGAACTCAAAATCTTGCATGATTACCACCATACCATCACAGCAAGCACTAAAACGTGACACCATAGCGGTTGTACTCTGCGACGGTGACTGCCTAACTCTGGCCCCAACATGAACAGAGCACCTTCTCTTATCAGGAACCATCAAAATGACAAGTTTCTTTTGCAGCAGGTGCAAGACAAATGTATGAGAAAAAAACAAGCTTTCTTTTTTTCAAGACTAAACACTAATGTTGTTGTTCAATCTGTTTTCATTCCATCCATCCATTCATCCGTAACGTGTTCCCTTCTGTAATGCATCTCCTCTCGTCTCATTTCAGACTGGCGATGATCTGACCCAGGGTACCTTTCACCTTATTCGACTGTGATCTGACTCTAGCGCCACCATGCTGCAGACGTTATTCTACATCGGTGTGCTGACACCTGCCGCGATTGTCGTCTTCCTCTTCGTCATCTTCCTGATCTGCTGGTTCAAATGTAACCTACGGGAACGAATCTATCAAAAGATCGGCCGCGGACACAACTCTACGCAATCCTCGTTGGCGGACACCAAAGATTACACGAACGGTAAACTTCCGAATCAGACGACGCTTCGGCGGGAATATCAAGAAAATAAGGACAACGAATCGCGTTGTGGATCGGTTCGGATTATAAATGGACAAGTGGTGAAATATAATCGTGGGGAATTCCCGTATATGAAGCGGGAGTCATGGCGATACATGTCAACGAAATCGGCGTCGCAGATTCTGCATGAGAAGACGTTACCGCCCATGCTGCCGATCTGGACGACTGCAGCGGATAGTAATTCATCGTTAGACAGTGAAACTGCTGCGTCGATGCCCTGGTTGCCACCAGAGGGCAAAGACCAAGGTCAGGAACAACCCCAGAGGGAAGCACAAATGTGGAATACTAATAGACAGTGTGGTTGGAATCTGAGTTCAATGCAACGTCCGATAGAAATGTCTCTAATGAATAGTAAGCAATATGGACAAAATTCAGACACGTTGGATAATTCCTGTGACAGTGCAAGTTCTCCAGGGACGACCCCTGTAATACGTCAGGAGAATACTGCGGTGCGGCCGCTGTATTTTTCACAAACGCCAATACAGAGTCAGCCTCCAATTCACCAGCCGCCAATACCGAACTATAATTATAATCAGAAAATTTTTCAGGAGAAAATACCAGATAAATCTTATGAAGAGTTTTTAACCAAAACGGACCCGCTACGGGAGAATCATGTGACTATTACAGGAAGTTCAAACGGGTGTCATAAACAATTGTTACTGGATTCCCAGGACCTGGGGACCAGTACGGACGTCGATAACATTTATTTATCTGTGATGCCAAACCTTAGGGCGCCGATCGTCAGCGTGTGATCTTCATATTTTTGAATGAAAAAACGTTTTGATATTTTCAAATTAAGTCGAACTTCCTTAGACCACAATGGACAGAAATCTGAACCTTTTTTGTGGATTTTGGAAGCATGACATTCAAAATTCCAGACTTCAAATCCTGGATGCAACCAGTTTTGAACTGTTTGAACTTCATTTGGCAGACAAGTATGAATCCATATTCAAGAAATAGTCAGCGAGCAGTAGGCTTAGAGTTGCTATCACGCATGCTAAACAGATTTTGTGATTCAGATTTACGTTTAGTACACTGCGTTTCTGATAAACATGTATAAGACAGGCAGATCTTTCGGTACTCTAGTATTTTGTGCGGTATAGAATACAGACCATTTATGGTTTCATGAAATGTACAACAAGTGGCTGCAATAGACAACGTAGTACGAGTGATAACCACAGAGTGATAATGTGCTTTAAATTATTCAAGGGAGTTGGGCTGATTCGGTTTAATTTGATATCGGGACGGAAGTGATGAGGATGTAGGAGGAGGGAGAAAGGGAATACGTGATGACATTCGTAGATACAANGCTCGGAGAGTGATAAATATATCCAAAAGAGAACGTCAGATTTAACGACAATTTTGAAATTCAGACTCGTTCTCTCAAAGGAGATCTCCAGGATTTTGTTCTCCTTTAAAGCCCCACAGTATTGAATTTTACGATATTTTCAAAATGTTAGGAGAGAGCACAAAGAGGTCTCCTAGCCTTGTGAAGGTCCCCAAAATGCTTGTCTGATACGTACTTCAGAGAATCAAGGCCTAGTTTTCAGCACACATTAGAAAAAACAACAGGGAGAGCTCTAATGTATTCATATGGAGCGCAGTACATTTTACACTACGCTGACGCCGTGACGTCGTGCACTGACGTCAAGAATTGCGGCGATGATTTGCGTTTTTCAAATTCAATACAGTGGGACTTTAAAACAATGTTAACTCATGGCCTCATTTCAGCTGGCTAACACTTGATCAAAATCGTTACTATAAACTTACCACAGAACGGTAAAAGTCTGTTTAGATAGTCTGTGACTAAAGGCAACGAATGACTAAGTCAGGAAATCTGTGCTGATGCATTTGTGAGATATAAGACGGAAATGGTGCTATGATGTATATTTTGTTGATGACTATTGTATATAAAGACGAATAAACTGCACAACTGCACTTGATGAATCACAAAAACAAAACTCTACAGCTGCTCTGCTTGTATTCTCTGATCAGGCGGAATAGGCGCACACCTAAAAACATAGTGTTGGCCAGCAGATACCGGTACTCACCCATCCCTCATAATGCAGGTGGCGCCACTATAATGATGCCGTTACTCATGAACGGAACTTGGTGATAATGAAAGTTTTCTCATATGAGTCGGCTCTTATGGGCAACTCGACCACAGTTATTTTTGCCATGGGGATCATAACTATGATAGAGGGCAGCACATAGTAATCAGGTCCTATGGATGGCTTTTGTGTGGGAAATTGATCAGGACCTGAATGTCCCTTTCAATTCAATAGATTTAACCACTAGTGACACCTATTGAGGCAGTGAGTTACGTTCCTCATTGCTGGTTTTAGCAAAAGTTGTGATGAAACCAACAATGGTGAATTGCCCATTGAGAGCAAACTGGCATGAGAAAACTCTCACGTGGAGCAGTGCCCCTGGTGAGTAGAAAAGTCATTTTCTCACTCACAGCCAATGGTGAATTTAACGTTTCACTAGGGAAGTTCACACAGAGTGTTTATGTGTAGAGATACTACAAAACTTGAAATAGACATGTGTGTTTAATGCAATGGTTTAACAGGTTTGATTTTGGAGTTCAATCCACACTATTGCTCTTATTTTTGACCAGTCATCTTATATGACAGAACCACTTTGTTTTTTTCATAGTCAGCAAATTATTCTCATGACATTCGAACAGAGCAGTCATCTTATTAAGATGGTTTCCCTATTGACACACATCATCGATGGAGTATTTTCTGAGAGTAAAAACATGGGGAGGCCTTTCCAAAAAGATGGAGTATTTACAAAGCTATTGTGTGAAATGAGCGACTATTTGCTTCCATAATCGTTGCACCAGAAACAACTCCTCCAGAGAGAGTAAGAAAAGATTGACATTCCGTCACGATAGACGTCGAGTATGATGTCAAGAGGACGTTTTGTGATATTACATCTGATGGCTGTCAGACAGTCACGGGTAAGAGGGGCTTGATACTGCCAACTCGATATGGCTGAATGAGGGTTAAAGGGACCTACAGGCAATAGTCATTTTGATGTGTTCATTACCCCGATCAGTTGGCATGAGAATCTAACTCTGAGGTGGATTGCAAGTAAAATACACTAAACATCAACATTTGAGCCAAAATCTGCAGCTGGTCAGTTGCTAGCGCCACCTATGATGAAGTGACCGCACTGATATGAGCCTAATAGCTTGCTGCCAATAGGGCCCCTTTAAGACCTATAGAACTGGGAGGTCCACAGGGTTCATTTGGCTAAGGGATCCATGGACAAACTCAGAATAGACAACCCATCCTGGACAACTTATGGACGGTTGTACTGGGTGACGGGCGCTGGCAAAGCAACCTGTTTTGACTATCATGAGTGCCACCATCACCTGGCAGCACTAGGACACTGGACAAGATCATATTTACATTCGAGCAGAACCCCACTGGTTTGCCTGTAGGTTTTCTGAGTGTGACACTGACTCCATAACTGTATGCTGATGAAAACACTGCTTATGCTAAACTTTGTTATATTCTGTACATATAAATGAAATGTAAAGTTATTAAATGAATTTTTACACAATTTGGAGTCAATTTCGTTTGTTCTGTTCTAAACCAGGTATCGGCGGGAACCGGCAGAAAGGTGGCGCTGAACACCAGGTTGTGCCATGGATACCAGAAGACAGACACCACACCACACAGACTGGTTCTTGATCTCGCCGGAAGGAGTAATACTGAGATCAGTACCACTTCATGTGATCATCACTTCAATTCCAGCCTGCTGATTGGCTGATTTTTCAACCAATCAAAGCATTTTTCAAAGGCTGCTTTTCGGACAATCACGTGATTATGGACTACAGACACTGCCGATCTCAGAATCCTAACAGTGAGACCCACAACCAATCAACCACACCGCGATCCAATCCGTGAGAACTGACCACCTAAACTGATAATTAGACCACTTCATGGATGTTGGGACAAGCTCGCCCCTGAACTAACAGGACTGACTCAGTATGAAGCCACTTCACTGAGATTCGTCCTAAATGGTCCACCCTCTGCCGGAAGAAACCTTTTTAGGAGACCTCTTCAAGTCGGAGAGATTTTGTACCCTTGCTAAAGATCACAGCAGGGGCTTGCCGATGTTAAAGGGGAGATGGCCCACCAGGCACCATGTCATCAGCATCCAATATCAACATGAACTTGAAGACATCTACCTCACAGTACATCTTAGAAATGCCACATACCGGTAGGCCTACGCTTATTAAAGACTCGCTGATTACAGAAGAAGGCCTAGCCCTCGCTTCCACAGTAGACAAGTGACAGAACCAAGATTTGGGGGGGGGGGGCCAAGATTTGAAGGACTAGTTCCCTTTCAGCCAGGGCCATATAGCAGTAGGCCTTATATGGAAACACTCACTACAGAAGGAGGCCTAGCCCTCACTTCAAGGAGACAAGCGACAGAACCAAGATTTGGGGATCAAATCCCTTTCAGCGAGGCCCATCAGCCCATCATATCTCAACAACATGTTGGAGGATTCTGAAGCCATATTTATCCCTCTTCACCCGTCTAAAATACCCCACATCTTTGGTGGGATCTTCTTGCCCCACGGGTCAGGGACCACTTCATGGTCCCCACGTGAATGTTCCCTCCTTCAGATCAGTCTCAAGAGGAGCTCACATCCACACACATTGTGACTATGACTATCCTTGGAGATTCATGACCAAATGAAGCTGTGCGGCCTGATTTGAGCCCCTTTCACTGAAGACTATTCAAGAAAGATTAGCCATGTCGGTCAACTTTTTAGCACCACTTGCTATCTTTTTATCACCTTTGAGAGCCTCCTACAGAGATGGATTCACAAGTGATGTGGCCTGGAGACATCAGGTGGTGATGATGGGGCCAAAGTTAAACCCATCCATGAGAGGATTCTGTGACCGAAGAACACCCAAAGAGCTGACTTGAATTTGGAGTCCCCCCCCCCCCCCCCCCCCC
>NMRB01000464.1:231821-259478 GCA_002633025.1 Notospermus geniculatus
TTAATTGCTATAAATCAGCAACATCTTTCTCGACAGCCTATTGCGCTTTGTTGCGTATACGTAAAAAGATAAAATCATCCCAACCCATGCGGATTCCCTACGTATTCTACGTAGCGTAACAAGAAACAACGTCAACGTAATGTCTGCGGGTACGTCATCTACGTACGTAATGACGTCGTGACGCCACGACGTCAGCGTAACGTCATCGAGATACGTACGGACGAAAATTACGTTACGCAACATTACGGCGTAGAAGTATGAATCAAGCTTTAGTTTGATTTATTTCCTCCTCAATCACCATGTAGGTCATTTCCAACCTGATTCAGGAAATCCTGTCAAATTACTTCTTGCTAATTGCTAGACGTACTTCCTCCCAGTATAATCACCTCAAATGTTGTTGATGATGGCACTGGACAAAATGAAGAATTATGAATTGATTGATTTTCATCTACATGTATCATGTTTGTGGATCTTTTTTACCTGTTAGGAAAAGGAAACGAGCTTATTTAAGTAAGTACATTTATTTAAATCTACTTCACTTTAGCTAAATGATAATGTTTGTGGATTTTATTTTATGGACAGATGTCACCAGGCACCGTACCAAGGAAATTTTCAAACATGAAGTATTCCATGTGCTATTCCACTGAGGAAAAGGAAAGAAACGTGAGCTGGATCCAGCTCTCTGCACGACCACCTGGCTTCACTCTCCCATTTGAGCTCAGATGACTGACAGATATCGGCCTCAACACATCAAATTCACTATACAGAAGTTTTGTACTTTTGAAATGGTGAATTTTGCAGGCCACTGAATCATTTCTTTGTGTCACTTTTCACTGGCATGATCAGTTCCCTTTAAGGCATCACTGGCGTGATCAGTTCCCTTTAAGGCATCACTGGCGTGACCAGTTCCCTTTAAGGCATCACTGGCGTGATCAGTTCCCTTTAAGGCATCACTGGCGTGATCAGTTCCCTTTAAGGCGTCACTGGTGTGATCAGTTCCCTTTAAGGCATCACTGGCATGATCAGTTCCCTTTAAGGCATCACTGGCGTGACCAGTTCCCTTTAAGGCATCACTGGCGTGATCAGTTCCCTTTAGGGCATCACTGGCGTGATCAGTTCCCTTTAAGGCATCACTGCCGTGATCAGTTCCCTTTAAGGCATGCTGAGAAGCAAGCTGCTAAAGGACACTTCAAAAGGTACATTCTGAATTGTTGATTAGGTCATGCACACCCATCAAATGTATTGTTTGTAGTTACCGGTTGTAAAGATAGTAAATCATCAATAATTACTGCCTATATTGGCTTTTGCCTCGGAGAATATCAATAACTATTGATAGCTGCAAAATATTTCACCTGAAGGACATGCTCAGAATAGATAAATTTTACTCTGACCTTAGTTGGGTTATAGTGATATGCACTTAATTATATTTTATGGCATTTGGATCGTGGAATCGCATATTGGGTTGTGGTTGTTTCCAGCCTTTTTAAAGGGACCCTACAGGCAGCCTCCTCACAGGCATTTTGATGAGCTCATTACCTGATTGGTTGTATCTCTGAGTGTATTGCAAGTAAAATCCATTGAGAGAGACCAAATCTGTAGGTTGTCAGTTGCTAGCGCCACCTGTGATGAAGTGACGACACTTGGATATGAGCTTGCGACTGGTCTTGTGATGGAGGGTCACATTTGTGGTGTCCTGTAAATCCGCTCCTCATAAGTATGTACTTGCTGGCTTCCTCCGTTTGCAATGCTATATCGCACTTCCTGCACAGTTAAAAACAGTGGTAAAAAAGCTGGAATGGGAGCATAGTATTAGGCATCTCATTATAAAATGACTATGATAAACGAAAATGGCAATGAATTAAATGGTAAACAATGCATGAAAAACAGTCTTCTGGGTAATGAAACTGGATTGCCCGCTTCCATTGCAACTACGTCAGCATCCAGTGGGCTTGACCCAAAGATGATTTCTAAATATTGAACAAACTTTGTGTTTGGCATTTGGTCCATTCTTTTCAATTTGCTTTGGTAAAAATATTTATTTAGTGGATGCCTTTGATATGAAAATGTTTGAAAATCTGGTAAGCAGCATCACCATCAGTAAGTGCATGCATGCATCAAGGCAAGTCATAGTGACTTGTAAGTCGGCCATCTTGAATTTTGCACTACGCCACCATGTCAACCAATGTAAAGCTGAAATACTTACTCAGCTGGCAATTGGCTGATCGAGAATCCTTGCGGAATGATCAACAAAGGCTGTCAGATTGCCTCTACGTTCATCTACTACTGTTTACCTGTTAGGTAGTACATTTCAGCTATTGAAATGTGCGGGTTCACCAAGGCCATTAACACTTTCCTCAAATGCGACATCTGCCAGGTTTTCCTAGACCGCCACACAAATGGATTAACATTGTAGGAAGTTTGTGGTATTCTCCCATTGCACTTGCTTCCCACTCACATGTTGAAATGTACCAACATTACATCCTGTCTCAGTTCCACCATTCAAATCATCCTTGTCTTGAATATCACGAGCCAATGACATTTTCAACAAATGCTTTAATCTAATCCTGCATTATTTTTCAATCTTGAACCCTACGCTTGCCAGCGTTCCTCTTTTACTCGCTCCTGTTGTTCACAGACGACAAAGAAGGCTGACATTTGGCATTTTCCTCCATTCTATGTGATAGCCGGCCTTGTCGCCATGGCTCCCAACAATCACATAGTTCACAGGAGAGGGATGTTGGAAGTTTTGCAATTGAGCTGATGCCTAGAGCTGTAGTTGGCATATCCATCCGATGCTTCAAAATCAAAAGAACTCAAAATGATGCATCTATCTAGCTGTAATGTTTATTTAATTGCTGTATGGTTCTTGGGATTATTTAAGCAAACTTTCATCACACTTTCCTGTTTAGTTTCTCAATGCTGTCACTCTTAGGGCTGTATGCACCAAACAAAGGTTATCTTGAACTCAGGTTGAGCCACAACTTTTCAATTGTTCAATACCGGTATGCTGTATTGTCTTTTCTAGAGTTTCAGATTGTAAAGTTCCACTTGAAAAAGACCCCGGTTGGGGTCGAAAATTCGTGAATTCTGGAGATTGACTTCTTGCTTATTATCATTTTGTGTGTCAATTTTGTGCTATTCTGTATCTTGGGTATGCTGTATTGTGTCACTCAATACAAACTAGTCAAAGGTTTGACAACAGATTTTCAGAAATTGAGGTTCAATTATTCATTTGTAAAAATTGCAATTTTCACCTGTTTGTTCATAAAGCTGGTTTAAATTTTTTAAAAAGCTGGGGTTTGTCAATCATATGCACTGCGTGCTTCCAAGGTGTATGTCATGACATCGCATGACGTCAACAAAGTAATTTTTAGAATTGAAAAGGTAAACTTTTTAAAAAAATCACTTATCAAATATAACTATCCGAATCCATGTCAATTGGAACAATCATTGACATGAATGACATCACAGTATAAAAACGCCGGAGATAACGTCAAACTAAGCTAATTTACCCAGCAAGAAATTGGGTTAAAATGATTTTCATTGTAAGTATGTCACTATATGTATTTGTTTAAAGCCAGGATGAGGGAAGCAGTTGGCCATGATGAGGGAAGCAGTGTGGTTTGCCTTCAGAGCAGCTTTGGCTTTGTTTTGATAAACATTTAATTCATCTTGCCTTCCATTAGAATCCAGGACCCTCACTTTGCTGCTGCTGCTGCTGCTGGAGATTCTTTGGGAGGATACTGGAGGACTGTGAAAAAAGATTTTGTGCGTTCACTGCAAAAGTGTGGTTTTGTGGCCATGGAAGATAATGTAAACAGAACTTCATTGAGTGGTGTAAATTCCAGGAGTATTTAGAATATTGTTTAAAATGTCTGAAATACATGTAGAAGATTAACTATCTTGATTGCTGTGGATTAGGAAAATCATTTGACATTTTGTTCCATTCAAACTTTCTGTTGGCAAGAGACATGTGTGCGTGGAACCATTAACAATTTGAACAAAACAGGAAACGACTTGTTCAAGGAAGGATTTTTTGGGAGAATTTTTTCAACATAAGTTGGTACCGGTAAGTAGTATGCACTTACTGATATCCTCCAAAACAAATTTCATGTATTAGTAGTAGGAAGATTTACTTTACGCTGAAGGGGTGAATGTCATCCACTCTGAATCCTAACCCCTGGCCCCTATCCCTCAACTATAGACCTACCTGGCCTCCTACCCCTGACCCCTAAAGCCTACTCCTACTCCTAACCCTAACAGGCAGCCGTTACCCTAGATACTGGTACCCTGATCCATAGGATTAGACAACATTTACACCTTTAACTTTATACTTGATTTGTGTAGAAAGACCTAGCTTCCTAAATGTTAGCCCAAAATCTGTCTTCCATTCTTCCTACACCATGGTTGGGGAGCGTTTTATTTTACTCATACAGACTACAGGTTCTGGTGGGCTGTGGTTACTTCTTCTGCATGTTTCCTTGATCTCAGTGTCATTTTGCAACATAGGTTGAGTGGGTGTTTTGGATCTCTATTGTATTATCATTTCATGATATGCTTTGTTGGCAGTCTTTGAATTCTGATCATGAAGTTGATGGGCTGTGTGAAGCGCAGATGTCATAATACTCTTTGCCTAAAGTATCATTTTGAAAGTAATAGCTTGGAAGGTGTGTTCTGGGAGTATGCAGTCACAGGATATAAGATTGGATTTGGAAGCACTAACTGTAACGAAATATCTTCTCTAGGGGTGAAAATTTGGTGTTCTAAATTTCTTATGGACTGCAGTAATGGTGAGAATTCTGGTAACTGTCAGTCGGGTGAAAATTTCTCCAAGGTCACAGTATTTGCCGTGGCCCTGGTGGTCCAATTCTTAACATTTTCACTGCTTCGTCCCAGCTTGCAGGCAAGGAATGCTGATGGTTCGCCCTGAAATCGACGGAATCTGATTTCAAGATGGTGGCTCTGGTGGCCATATTGTAAATCAAAATGCAGCCACCTTCAAAAGGAACCTTCCTCTAGTCACCCCCAACATAGATATAAAAAATTAATTTTATCCAACAAAAGTTCTCCCTGAAATCGACAGAATCTGATTTCAAGATGGTGGCTGTGGTGGCCATATTGTAAATTGAGATGCGGCCATTTTCGAAAGGAACCTTTCTCTAGTCACCCCCAACACACATAAATTCATTGAAATACCATTACCATTGTCCCTATCATGTCTGCTGTAATCTGTTTCCAGTTAAACTGTCAATTATGTTTCTGTTCTCAATGTAAACATACATGTACGTCATATAACCATGATACATCGGCAAAATTTGATTGAATACCACCAATCAACATGATCATTAGTTTAATGCTCGTTACTTGGCTCAATGCCAATATGCTGCATCATCAAGTGAAAGGTCAACTTTTACTTTGTAAATTTTTTGGTATGTTTATAGCGGACAAAATAGACTTTTTCTAACCCTATTCATCTCCCCACAGAAGGCTCAATTATTTTTCCATGATGTACAGGATTATGTATGTGTACCATTCCCCCACAGCTCATGCAGTGGTACGACATGTTAAATTCCCAGTAACTAATGCGCAATATACATTTTTAAATTCATCATAATCTACATGTATAAAAAACTGTGGAATCAGATAAATAAGCCATAACCCTTAATTGCGTCTTCTGCAACAAATACCTCCAGTAACGGGGCTTTACTCCGTTACATACTTTCTTGACCAACTTCGTGTCAGAAACGAATTTGGCACACAGCAGTACCATTATCTGCATGGCTGCAATCTTTCTATTGATTTTTAGACACGATATTTAGATGCTAACCCAAAATAGAAGTGCTCTTCTGCATCTCATATGACTTAGATAGCCTGCACTATCTTCTCTTTATCAGGGGCTCCCACTGGCTGCTGATGGATTTCTCATGTCACTGGCTTCATTCCAAATATGGCTTACCCATCAGCTATGTGTTTACAGTTTTCATTAACATTCTCTTGTAGTGTTTGTACACCCTACTGAAGTCACCACTTGCCCGCTACATTTGGCCATGTACCACTGGAGATGAGGGTGACCCCATCCAGAATACCACTGCTGGTAACATCTTAACAAGGATAATGGGACATCTTGACCACGAACATACATGTATTAGCTAATGTGAAATGTCGATAATGAAATGAAAGTCATCTTACCATGTCAGCATAATACATGAAGGAGATTATTACTTAAATTAATCACTTTTGTACTGAGATGACTGAGATGCATCCTGCGTTAAATATTCACTCCGCTACTGGAATCTGCGTCGTTATGATGTAATTTGTAGTGTTCTAGTGTGTGACGCTATTACACTCTGCATTACTAATGCGACACCAAGGTATAGCGTCATGTCATGGCGGCCGGAATTCCGGTGTATCGCTATGAAGACGTTGATGGACTGGAAAACTGGTCTGTGGTACAGAAATTGTTAAATGAACTTACAACATATAGAGGAGACAACTACATCACATGTGCGTGGGGGCGTTTAACATAATTGTGTTGTCTAATCTTTTCTATGATTTGTTATGGCCATTAGCACTTCATGTATCATCACTTTTTAGGCATGCTGTTTGTGGCACTAAGTACGTCATTTCTCTTCAAAGCTTTAGCAGACTTGTAACTAAGCAACTGTCTTATACCTAACTCAGCTTGAAAACCTAATATTTGTTGACAGTTGACATTTATTATGTACCAATAGAATATTTGATTTTCCTTTTCTAAGATTTTCAGCAAGTGTAAGCAAATAATTTCTTTGGAATATGAGTACCAGTATGTTATAAAAAGACGGAAAACATATAAACCAAACAAGATCTGACGTACCGGTACCAAAAAAACCCATATACATGTACTTTAAAACTATGGGCTGAGTGCAAATTTTAACATAAGCCCCTTTCAAACAATGAAATTTTTACAGTGCTCAGTCTGGACCGAGCACAGTTTGGTACAATTTTTCTGAGTCTAAACGAGTCGAGACAACTTGTCCCGGTCTACCAAATTAGCCCTGCAACCCCATTCAAAGGCAGCTTGGTCTGGGTCGAGCTCGGCATGCTTCAACTGGTGGGCTAGTGTAAAGGTGGCTATTTTCTGGGACAAGTGGACGAGATTGACATTAAAATCCTTTTTCAGATTTCCAACTCCTGTCTTGTAGGCCTAATACTCCCCCCCCCCAAAAACCCCAATCACAAGAAAAATTGCCTGGATAGTAGGAAATTGCCAGCTTATCATTTCTAATGGAACAATCCCATTAGTGTAATTCCATTAGTGGTTGGCACCCAGAGGCTGTCTTAACTCTCAGGTAAAGGATGTGATGTGTCAGACAGAGATGAGAGCTTTGTGACTTGTATACTCGGTAGTGTTCAGTCTTTAACTACATTGTAGCCCGGTATTGCCGCTTTTTCTCGACAGCCAGTGCCACCATCGCCGTGCGCACTACTCTCCAACCCCAGGGACTTACTACGTTGTCAGCTTTGGGATAGGGACTAGGGATATCTCTGTCTCTCTTCTGGTTGGTTGTTTATTCATTCTCCTACCTCAGCTAAGAGATTTTCAAAATTCAGTTTTAGGCTATGTGAATTTGTTAATATTATGGTCCCTTTATTAATACCAGTACTGGTACCGTACCGTACAGTAAGTTCTGGTGTTCTCACCTTTTGGTTTCTGTTCATTCAGGTTTTTAGCTCTGTTAGGTTCTAGTGCAGCAGTGAAGTCATACTGCCAAGAAGTGCTCTATATTGAAGAAAAAAATCTTTTTTGCCATAAATCTAGAAAACGCTCACTTGGTTCCATCAGTGTCCTCGTTGCTGATGAAGAGAGGCTTAGCTTCATCTAAAACTAGCAATGAGGTCGATCCATATAACAGTAATACACCCACTATGCCGTTGCTTCCGATTGCGTTGCTTGGCAACCATCTGTATTCTGAATGATATCCGAAATTGATCAATATGTTGTTTGCGTTGGCTGTTGAACCAGTGTTGACAAACTCGCGTTGGCGAAGTTGAGCCCGAGGACTTCCCCATGATGAAAACCAAGATAGCCGGCCACATTATCTGAACTTTTTCCTTTAAATTAATATGTTGTTGTTTTTTCTTCTGAGTTTTTCACAGCAATCATTCTATCAGGCATTCACCTATATTTAGCTCACCTGGGGTGAGCTCTTACGATGGTGCAACGTCCGTCGTCATCGTCAGCCTGTGGCCTTCTGTGCCCCCCTACCAGAATCCTACATGTAGATCCGCCCCTGTGGAGTGGAGTGGAACTTCTGTGACATGTGAATATCATAATATATGAGCAGACTATTTGTGGTATATGGAAGATAAGATGATGTGTTGATAATGCTTTCAAGAAAACAAAACCTTTCTGCCAGAGGGTGGATGCTTGAAATTCCAATCCAAATTATAGGTCTTGTGGTCACATCATCCATAAAATGTCCGAAAGGTGTTGTAAGTTTGAAAATTATGCATTTTTCAACCAGAGTTAGGATGACTGAGGAAGACGACTGTGGTTGTAACAGTTGTTCTGTGATTTTGGATACATTGAATTAATGCTTGAACCTCCTTCTCAGACACTGATGGACTCAATACATTGTACCTGAGCATTGAATTAATGCTTGAACCTCCTTCTCAGACACTGATGGACTCAATACCAGTCCTGAGCATTGAATTAATGATTGAACCTCCTTCTCAGACACTGATGGACTCAATACGTGAGCATTGAATTAATGCTTGAACCTCCTTCTCAGACACTGATGGACTCTACATTGTACCTGAGCATTGAATTAATGCTTGAACCTTCTTCTTCAGGACGATGGAACTGTCATTAGAGTGATTCAATAGTTCTTTTCTCATCCTCTTGCAGCTTTAGGTCTTTTAATTCAAGTCTTCGTGACACCCTGACTTGGTCACTTGTGTTATATCAACAAACAACAAAAGGACAAATGGATGAATTAGCCATATTTCTTATTGTCCTTTCTTTGTGTCTTTTCAGAGTAAGAGATAGATTCCACTGATGCCAGCTTTAGCCATGGAGCCTCTGATTCGACGGGCCAAAAGGGAGCCACCCTCACCGTCAGCAGCAGATGAACCTCTGCCATCAGTCCGTGCCTCAATGGGTGCCACCACACCCGCCGCCCCAAGTCCAGGTGGGACGGGGACACCAACTGGTACCGCGGGTCCCAAAAGTGGATTTGATAAAGTGAAGGATACAATTATGAAAGAATTGGAAAAATTACCCTGTAAGTAAACAAAAAGTTGTTTTGCCTTGTCCATTCCTTCTAAGCTAAATATGAAGATAAAATATGTGACCTCCCACAGCAAAACCAGGCGCATGTCGCTCAGAAGGTGAGCCTCAACAAGATGACACCAGGAGAGAATGGAAGAAATAGATCACTTCAGATTTCATCGACAGACAATATTGAAATTGACAAACATTTGGTCTCAACCTGCCAAGCGAAGAGCGACATGCGCCTGGTTTTGCTGTGAAAGATCAGATGTTATTTTTGGTTGGGTGCATGTAATAATCCAATATGGCTGCCAGAGTAGCCATTTAATTCCATCTTGTTCAGCAAGTGGAAGACGCCCTTAATTAGTGTGTCATACATAATTTCCGGCCTCAACTATTTGTTTCCTGGACTGAGAGTATAGGCTGATCTTTCAAGAGATTGGTATGAAAGCATTGGATATTACGGACAGAGCTAGATTACAAAACCTCATGACTTTTAGTTGATGATAATAGCACCAGAGGGCTCTCCGTTGCCATTCACTGCAGAATGAGGAATCTAACTCGCTGCCTCAATAGGTGTCACTAGTTAAATCGACATTCAGGCCCTGATCAATTTCCCACACAAAAGGCATCCATTGTATAGGACCTGATCCATTACTGTGTGCTGCCCTCTATCAGTGCATGAGATAAATTACTTTTGAATCATTTCTCTTTCCGTTTCATTGTATCTCTTCAAAGATACAGTGGAAACTCTGATATTATTGCTTCATTCAGCATGCTCTTAAGACCAACTTTTACTCACGACACCCCACCCCAGGTTCGAGCTGACAGAATCTTCTCTGGTGAAGTTCAAGTTTTCAGCCTTGGAAATCTTTAATGGTAAAGATTTTGAAGAAACCTTCAGACGGTTCATAGGAACAACCTTTCTTCAAAGATTTTCCAAATAGTACCATAGGATGTGAGAAAACTTGGGCAGCAGATGCCTTCCGCCGGATTTAGGGGGTAGATGAGTTTAAAATTGTACTGCATTTTGAAAGCTAATTTAATACAGCCAAAAGCTGTTTTAAGGGAACATTGTTGGTGGCATCTGATAAGATAAGCTGCCTCACCATGCAGCTCGCTCCTGAGAGGATGCTGGTAGTACTTTACCTCCATGTTTGAAAGGCAATTGATTTTTTGATAGCTAAGTATTACATGTCAATTTCATTAAACGATGAAGATAAATTAGGAAATCACGCGAGCTCAAGGCCAAATCCCATCATCAAACAGTATTTCTTAGGCACAGAACTCACTGTCTGAATGTTTTGGGATTTCTCGCAGACAGTTCAGCTGACTGAGAGTTCCTGTTATTGGTCGTACAGGCATCCCCGGAGTATTACTTGTATTGATGTCCTGCTCCGCTTCGCCCGTAGAAGTAAGAAATCAATAGATGCAGTGCATTCCTGTTGCACTGCACGATGTATTGAATGCATAGATGTCTATGTATGTTGCCTGTTCTTGACGGCGTTACAAGTTTTGCCTATGTGCTATTATATGACTGCTGGCATCCGGTTCGTAATAAGTTTCCTTTGGGAGACGGCATATGTAAATGACAGCTATGGCTTCCAATTGCTTTGGCAGCCTTGAGGCTCTAACAGGCGCCTTGTATCTCACCAGAAGAAAATAAAGGAAGAAAAGTCGGGCTTTTTCAATATGAGGCAGAAGAAATGGCCAGTCGCATGAAAAAATAAGAATGGGCCATGTGAAATCTGATATGGATGGTGAACTGAATAGGACATTTCAAATTAGTGACTCCCAATTAGGCAATTGCGCCCCTTTAGAAAACCCTGACTGTTGGGGTCCTCTTTATGTATAAATTGCATTATTGTAGGATCCTCACCAAATTTTATCTTACATGTAGGTACGGTACATCTGATGAGGATGCATGACATATCACCCAGGTTTTTTATTTGACCTAATTTTCAAGGTCGCGGAGGTCGAAGTTCGAAATCTCACCATGGGCGGCACATTTCGTGGCTATTTTTTCTTCATGCAGCTCAGCTTTAAAGAACTCATTGCTGCCTTCACATTCTTATGGTCATAATTGAGCATGCTGTAATATACTCAGATAGATAATCCTTGGATTTTGAAGAGATTAAGCCTAAGAATTTTCACATTTCAAGCAATTTTCATTCATTCCCATTAAAAAGATGTTTTCGATAGTCAATACTAACATAGGCCTACATGAGAATATCAGAAAATAACAGGTCAAATCGCTATAAAATTTTATTATTACCATATCAATGAAAACTTCATAACTGAGTGCACAAATCAATATTGTGCACTTAAAACGTGGCTCATTGATAGGCCTATGTTAATTCAGATGAATAGGGTCAGTTTTCTGTGATATGTGAAAAAGGCCGGTCATGTACTACAACTATTCATCGTGGTGCACTACTGATCCCATTCCTAAAGCTTGAAGTTGGACTACGTTTGGTATTCAGTGTTATCTTCTGAAATTCTTGGATTAGGACAATAAATTATCCTCTAAATTCATACCGGTATAGATTTTTTTATGCGACGTGACAGAATGGCGGATTGGACAAGGAATTAGAAGATATATATATCATTATAATCCTGGAGTGGACTTTTTTGTCTGAGATTGTACATAGTGTCAGGGAGAATCATTGATTTTATTGATAGGAACGTTTCAATTCGTTTCAAATAATAGTGGAGTGGACGGCCATATGGTTGATGAGTATAGCTTTCATTGATTCATCATCGATTGTTTACCATTCTTAACAATTTTTGTCAGCAATTTGTCCGGGAATATAAGCCAATATGGCTGCCTGTCTCCTAGGATCTCATCGCTTTGGACTACACATAACATTCATTTGTGATAGAAACGATTCTTTGTGGATGTTTTCTTATACTAAATGCCAATATGTCATGTCTTAACTATTGGATGTCGAAACCGGAAAAACGGAGATAACAGGAACTGTCTTTGGAAGGTGGATGTAAAGCAAATTGCTTGCAAAATGGTTGATATGAATCAGAAAGTTGGGCCATGTAAGTGTACAGAATATAAATATACAGGAGTGTCCCCAAAAATCTCCAGGCAACCTTAATCTGGGTTTGTGTGAATCCTGATAGATCGGTCTTCTTACGTAAAAACTAGTCTCATTTCATCAAAATCAGTGAAGCTAACCAGAAGTGAAGCCAAAGAGAAGTTATGTCATCTTTTTTGTGCAGCAAAGCCCATGGTACTTCATTGACCAAGTGTAATTATTTGACAACCCAAGTTGGAGGCTGATCTTGCTGCACAAAAAAGACATTACTTCTGATTGGCTTGACTGATTTTGATGAAATAAAGACTGTTTTTCACATAGAAGATTCCCTCTATCAGGATCCAGAGAAAACCAATTCTAGACTGCCTGGTTTGGCCTTGACATTTTTTTTGATACACCCAATATAAACAACACTTAGTTGGCAGTTATAAATGAATAATTACATTTGTTATGTCGTTATTATGTAACTCATGGTGTCTGAGAGTGGAAGGGGCGTGGTACTTAAGGATGATTACAAGAAGTAAACTAGTAGGCCTACACCAATCTTAAAACTGCTGTTATTTATTGTCACATTTATATTGTTCCAGACCATGTCAAGTGTACTTATCACACATTATTACCCTAGCTATCGGCCTGTGCAATCTCCAACAAGCCCCACTAAAGTATTGCAGTCCAACTGCCATAAAGCGTACATGATTAGACATCCATGAAACCATCTCTGCCAGCTTGGCACCCCTTTTACACTTGGTTGGAGTGAGCCACTTGTGGCAAAGAGACTTTGCCAGCGTCTCATGCCAACAGTGTGGATTGAACCTGGGACTTGCTGACCACTAGCTAATGGACATGAGCTAGGCCTACACCATGGCAGCTCCTTGCTGTGAGAGACCATTGTGAAGGTTTCCGCCAGAAAAAAAAATGAGGGTACGATTTTGAAAAAAAAAAATTTTTGAAAAAAATTTTTTTGAAAAATTTTATTCAAAAAAGTTTTTTTTTTCAAAAAAAATTTTTTTTCAAAAAAAATTTTTTGAAAAAAATTTGGGGGGATTTTTAAAAGGTTTTAAACGATGTTTGGTGCCATTTTAGGCGTATTTTGAAGCATAAAATCCCCGCGCCGGTCATGCCGGTTGTTTGGTTTCGTCCAGCATGTCATGGAAAAATGGTTACCCAACGTTTTTGAGGGTACGGATCCGTACCCTGGAAAAATTTAAGGGTATGGAATTTTACCCATTTTACCCTCTGGCGGAAACCCTGATTGTTGCCCGAGGCTGCAGTTTGTATGAAGTCAAATGAGGTTTAATTATTATACAGTATGAAAATCCAATTTGTTTTTTCTACCAACGGAAATCTCTGCCATGACTAAAACATGTCACCAACCCTCAACGGGACATCGTCACGTAAAATATATATAAAAAGACACCAAAGCATTTTAGAGTTTCATATTCATCAGGAGCCGAAGGCTATTGACAGTGTGTAACTGTGTTTGTTGATGTCCTAAGTACGGGCCTGCAGTAATACAAGGCTTTTCATGAGAATGGTGTCCAAATGTATAATGTGCTTGTAGGCCTATTTCAGACACAAAGAAAAGATTTCAACCAACAAGACAATGATCTTTATCCTCACCATTATATAGAGGACTAATATGTTGAATATCTCATTGAGCTACAAGTGTCTCCATGGTCAAACCTTGGAGGAATTATACTGTCAGTATAATTCCTCCAAGCATATGTACAAAATTAACTCCCAATGTGTGTCGGCCTACTGTAATTCAAGATGACAGCATTCGATTTAACTGGTGCGACCAGATCACTTGAATAATTCCAAGAATTACCAACATCAAAAAGGGGTGACTGTCCTCATACTTACTAATACTTTAACGAACATATAATTTTTGTTTTTCTTTTTTTCAGTGCCCATGTGGGCAATCATTGTGATTGGCATCGTGGCATTGCTCCTTATCATATGCTGTTGCGTGTGTATATGTAAGAAATGTTGCAAGAGGAAGAAAGGAGAAAAGGGCAAAAAGAAGGGTCTAAAAGGTGCGGTCGATCTCAAGAGCGTACAACTCCTTGGAAATTCTTATAAGGAAAAGGTAAGTGCTGTGACGTGCTATAGGAAGCATGTCACTGGCTGAGATGATTGGTGGATGTAAAGCATCATTACAAAGGCCTCATCTGCAACTGTAAGTGTGACAGGCCACCAGTGAAAAATGAGTGAGTTACAAAAATATGACTCAGCTGTCACTATGATGGTACTGGTCTCCCAACTCTCTCAGCAACAAAACAGTATTCAAGTCTTTTTAAAGCACGTTTCCAAAAGTAGGCACAACCATTTCTCCCTCTGCCTCTGCCTTTACACTGATGACATGTTACAGCAACATACTCATCGAAACACCATTTTGTATGGGTATATGAAAGAATTTGACAAATTTGCTGATTTCAATGATATCCCATATATATGGGATGAGTGGATGACAGAATTTCCGACTTCGATCCTGGGTCAGATGTGCTCTGTGAGAGGGGAGCATGACTCTCTTTGACATCTTGACTTCCAGAAACCACAATCTAAAGTGGACTTGACTACGTCATGTGAAGACTATTTACCTACAGTTTTGTGTTTTCAATGGATTCAATTGCTGCCATCCACCAGTCAAGCTCTGCTGGTTATTTTCATTCATAATGAACTTCCACTTTTACACACTGGGACATTTTCATTGATGTTTGAGGTGATATCCATCCATAATTTGCTGTACTACATAATGGACATGATTTGCCACTTGTTGGCTGCTTTCATTTTGTCGGTACCAGTGGGACAAAGCGTCCCAGCCATTCATTACCAAATTACTTAAAAACATGTGCCTGACAATTTTGGGCAACAAAAAATGTCAAAAAGTATTTGGCAGCTATTAGTTTATGAAAACAAAGGTGGCAATGGAACATATTGTGAAATACATGTACATGTACTTCAATTTAAATATATTTATTTGAAAATATGAATTCATAAGCAAAATACTTTAATTACCAACTTGAAAATATGAATTCATAAGATCAAGCCCTTGGTTGTTGATAGCAAATTTTGGAACAGATCTATGAGGGCAAGCCGCAATGGAAGAGCATCCCGTGACTGTTCTGAGAGACCCACGGTTGGTTTGACTTAGATGAATCATGTAAATGGGAGCAGTCAGCTGTGCTTACTGCCAAAAGACAGCAGCAAAGTTCTAGCGGATCAAAAGAAGAGAAAATTCTCCTCAATGGTGCTCAGTCAAGCATGATTGGGTCCGCTTGGCATTGAATTGGGCCATAGCGACACCTATTGGTCAACTGACTGACAGCGCCTATTGCCACCTGCCTGCTGCTGGTATAGTCTGAGAACAGAGTGCAGGAAGGAACTGTTCTTGAATTCTTGCTACGTTCCTGTTAGATTGGGGTAGAAACTAAAGCAGTAAAAAAGTGGAAGTTTTGTGTTTTGTTCTTGGTTTTGCTTTCCTGCTTTCTTCTTTTCTAGGGCTTTGCAAGGTAATGCATCATCTTTTTGTTGTAGTTTAATGTTGTGTCTGTCTCTATCAGTATAAATTCAATTTGTGTGGATTCCATTAACATCTTACAGCTCAGTAAATGTCTGTTAGTAATACATTCTCCTAAGGCAAAGAAAAAAATGGCAGCTGTGTTTGAGTTCCAGATGATTCAACCATGGAATTTCCATTTTTTACTAGAACATAAATCAGTCAAGAAATAAAACTATTCAGGAAATTACAGTGATTAACATGCAATAAAATGATAAAATATTGGGCAATAATGATACTCATCTTATGAGCTAGTGGAAAAGAACTCATTTCCTCTTGGATGTTATCATGCCCATGGATGTCTTGAAACATCAAGGTGAATCTGAAAGCACAAGGTCTACATTTACATTATTAGCTCAGATGAAAACCAGGTTAAACTAGGGCGCAATCATACAATTAATTATACGTCTTTGTCTTTTTAGGGCTCTGTATATTCTCAAGATACTTTTGACCAACCGTATTGCAAAGCATATAAGCGCACTGAAAGAAATTCACTGATACATCAGTCTATATGAGCATTCTGCAGGGTTATCAAAATAAATGCATTGAAGTAAAAAATCTCAAATCTTATACATGTAATGCCATATTTGGCACCTCATCCCTCAATTAATATTTACAAAAATATCTGTATCGTGAATTTCTGACGTGTCGCTTTCAGCTTGGCTTGGACAATGGTCCTAAGCCTTCAGCACACCTCATCATTTTCTTGCCCTTAAAGTGTGTCAGACTGGCAACAAGATTGAGCAATGGAAATTTCATTGAAAACATTTTCCCTCTTTGATTTTTTACCATGATTGAGTTGCTCATTAAAATGAGAGGCGTTGCTATACTATAGCCACACAGCCATATATGGTATTCCCGGTACCTCATCTGCATGTGGTGGCATAGCAACTCGCCGCATGGTTGCCAACCAAAAAAGTTGCCTGCCAAATGCAGTGTGCGGCCTAAGTCTAATGGCTGACCTTTAAAAATTTAAGAAGTGGTCATCATTGTGGAGTCATAAATGAGGATATTTCTTAACCATTGTAGCACTAGCATGCAGATAACCATAATTAATGCTGTTGCCCAATTTCTTTACCATGTTTAGCGGTTGGTCGAAAGCTATCAAGAGGTTATTTTTACAAACATCTGAGGGGATCACTGGTGAGAAGTTAATGATATCAACAGCTGTAGGGTTGATGCTAACAAATGTGAACACTGCAAATCCAGAGTTAACAACAGCAACACTTTTAGTATTAGGTCCTTGCTAACAAAATGTAAAGATTGTAAACTCCAGAGTTAGCAGCAACAAACATTCTTAGTACTAGGGTCAATGGTAACAAAATACATGTATAAACACTGAAACCTCAGAGTTACAGCAAACACTCTTAATATGGGGCCAATGCTAACAAAATGTCAACAGTGTAAACACTAGGGTTAGCCAGGGTTTCTGCCAGAGGGTAAAATGGGTAAAATTCTGTACCCTTAAATTCTTCCAGGGTACGGATCCGTACCCTCAAAAACATTGGGTAACCATTTTTCCATGACATGCCGGACGAAACCAAACAGCCGGCATGACCGGCGCGTGGATTTTATGCTTCAAAATACGCCTAAAATGGCACCAAACATCATTTAAAACCTTTTAAACAATTTTTTGTTAAAAATTCAAAAAAAAAATTTTCAAAAAATTTTTTGTTCAAAATTTTTTTGGGTCCGTACCCTCATTTTTTTTCTGGCGGAAACCCTGTTAGCAACAAAAAACACTCGGATAGTACCAGGGCCAATGCTAACAAAATGTAAAGACTGTAAACACTAGAGTTAGCAACAACAAACACTCTTAGTACTAGGGCCAATGCTAACAAAATGTTAACACTAGGGTTTAGCAGCAGCAAACTCTCTTAGTTGCAGGGTCAATGCTAACAAAATGTAAAAACTGTATTCCCCAGGGTCACCATTTGTGTATTTCTCTTGTTTTGACTGGTTTGCCATATGCAATGTTCAATTCTTTCTGCCTATTTTTGGGTCTTATAGAATCCACTGAATTCAGCCTTTTGTAAAAAAAATAATTCCATCATGTACATGAAAAATTGCAAATACATGTACATGTACAGTATTTCAGGGTCACAGTAATAATCTATAAGGTTACTCACTGTGATCTTCTCTACATGTAAAGTATCTCAATGGCTTTCTTCATCTAAATTTAGTACTGCTTCTTCTGCCAGTCATTTTAACCCGTTCTCATCAGAAGTAATTAGAAAATGATTTGTAGCATTTCCATATAATTACTTTTAACGTGAAATTTATCACTTTCATCATCATTCGGTAAAAAATGTAAATTGAATTCAATGTAGATGATATTATAGTGAAATGCTATAGAGTGGTGCTTCTGGAATATTGTGACATAAAATATGTAACATGTGTGGGCTCTTTGGAAAGGAAAGCAATGATGCATTCTCAGATTTCGCCGGAAAACAAGCAGGCTTCCATCTCAGAAGCAAATCTGACATGACATCGATCGCTGTACTTTTTAAACTGTAACATGTGATATAGTCTGTAACATGTGATATAGTCGGCAAGACAAATACTTACATTTCCTAGTTGTCAGATTTATAAATATCAGAAAATAGGTTTCTTTACATCAGCCTTCATTATCAGTATGTTTTCATTAGTCTTCTTTCTACTAATATTTTACAGTTTTCATTTTCTCAATCCTCATTCAATGGTTTAACAGAAAATCTTAGCAAATACTAACAACAACATGATATTTTCATTTTTTTGTAATTACTGATTTTGGAGACCAGGTTTTGCCATATACATTAACAAAAGACCAGTTTCAATTTGTCCACACTTTTATCCTCAACTACATGAGGCTTGTTTTGTTTCCAATCCAAACACAGGGAGAAGAGGTGCGCATTACTTAGAGTTTCTTCAAATTTCCTTTTTTCCTGAACTATATTACTGCATTATTACATCCTTTCATCAGAATATTAAAAAAATGTTGTTCAAGCTTTAGAACAGAAAAAAGATCTGTGTGACTATTTCTGGCACATAGTGATTTTTCTGTGATCTAGAAACAAGATTTCACTGAATTGAAGTAAGAGTGGTCAAAATTTGAATGATAAGTTGATATTGTCTGTATTGCTACTTTCATTAAAATTCAATTCCATTGCTACAAGGCATGGACAAGACAAAAGAGATTGGGTCCATTGTCTTCTATCCACCTGTCAAAATGGCTTTACAATGATTTGTAATTCGCAAAACTATTTTGGTCTGGAAAGTGGAGCGATTTGTTTCAGGCTGTATGCCAAGTGGTTCAGTTGTTTGTTTGAACAAATTCAATTTTGAGTGTAGGTGGTGTCATGCAAATTTGATGTTCTAATAAAAATATGATACATACATGCATATTATATCAGATTCAAATTGATATTTTCGGATATTTAATCAACTTTCTACATTAGTTTATTATTTCCTTCTTTTTCACAAATCATACAATGTAGCTTATTCTGAAATACTAAGCAAAACTTCTATGCAACATTGTTTTGATTGTTTTTACACATTTTTATTCACTTGTGTTTTTATAATCATTTTGTTGGGTAGGTGTTACGGGGTGATATAGAGCCATATCCCCATTTGTAATCTGGACCTGATATCAAACAGTAACACTCATACATACATAGCTTTATGTCTAGCAAACAATTGAGATACCGATACATTGCAGAACCAAAATAATTATCTATTGATCTTATGCAGCATCTGGTTAAATTAAATTTCCATGTATTAGAATGCATTCATATACACGTACATGTACATGTGCTTATTCCCCGTTGAGCCAAATGATTACATTGGAAATGTTTAACCCTGATGTTGTGTCTGAGTTTTCTGTAACAATGTACATGTAGTTAGTTTGCATGCTTTGTCTACCAATGTCTATCTGAAATGATGGTTATATTGTCAAGAAAGTTGTACCCCTATTCACCTGCACATCTTCCAAGACTTTACCCTGTTGTGTCCATTTTACTGATAATTTTTTTTTCACCAACAAAGTGGGGCATTGAATTTAAAAATGGAAAGATGGACATGGGGTTTCAGGTCTGTCTGAATCCCAAAGAGTCTATTAAAGACTTCTGACCTCCCTACACATGTGTGAAGTAACTATAATGACATTTGGTCATATGAATAAAGACTAGTAAATGCTTTTACTCGAATTTTGAAATACAAATGCACTAGGCGATGCTGTACAAATCTGAAGGTAAAGCATTCAATAGTCTTTATTCATATGAGCCATTGACCTGCTCTTGAGATTTTTGTTGAGGGTAAGATGTGCTTACATAATACTGACGGTTTCTTCTCATGACTTGGGACCTGACTCATGGCCTACATTTTCTGACTCACAAACTGTGCCTTCTGATGATGTAGGTATTGTAGGATTTTATCAGACACTAATTTGATTCAATCCCCTGAATTTAATATACAAGATATAAAATATTCCTATGTCTTTTGACCAAGTGGATAGGATGTGACTTTTTTATTGGCCCAAATTCAACTTGCATGTGTAGGTGAAAAAATTAATGACTTTAGACTAAAATTCCTATTTCAGGCGATTTCCTTCTTTTCTTCTCTTTTTCTCTTTCAAATGTTGTCCTACACAAGCTTGGCCAGATCGATTAATGTCTTGGTTTCATGGTCTCGGCATTTGATCACAAAATGGATGTTGGTCCAAGGATGGTGCTCCTTATGTTCAAACACATCATCCCCATTCTAAAACGAGAAAATGTTTTTTTTTCAAATCTTATACTACCACTTTTCAACACAGCAATCCCCAAAATTTCATTCACAACAGGTTATGAATAAATTTGAATATGAAACATTGCATCTTTTTTTAGCACAATTAAGGGTGTTTTAATCAAAAACTGCAAAAAAATTTAAAGAGGTTTTCAGTCACGGTTTATCATTTTCATGATAAACGGTTTCCTGATACTGTGAGAGAATATACACATGTAATTCCATGCTCTTGCTGGAAATTCTACAGAATCTATCTTCAATGCTATTGGCTGTGACATAGTCTCTTGTAGATATTTCTTCTCTGGTTTGGGCGCGTATCCCATGTGAATGTCAAAATGGTCCCCCGTAGCCCCATGCTGGTGCCTTGGTGGTGGTATTCTGTGCTTGCATATTAACCATGCTGGATGTATTTTCTTGAATGCTGCTGTAATACTGATGGTTCATTAGCTCAGTTCCTTCTCTCTGACAAATCTTAGGATCCCAAACTTTGGGCAGTATGCATAGAGCCTAGTAAATGCTTTCACTTGAGTTTTGTACAGATTCAACCAGTGAATTTGTACAGCAAAAATAAAGTATGCTGGTCTTTATGCCTACCACCCAATAGTTGGTATTCACAAAAGTCATTAGCAAGTGCTTTTACTTAAAGATAATATATCACGACTTCATTGTTTACATTCAATGTTTGTAAACATGGATGTTTACATTATGTTATTTTTGACTTTTGGGACATGCCAACCCACCAAATTGAATACTTTTGGAATCAACAGAATTTCTAGAGGGGCATGCCACCAATAATTTACTCACAAGACAATGAAAGCCTGGACATAAACAAACAAAATGTAAACAAACAATGAATTTCGTGGCCCGCGAAAATATCCGTGATATATTATCTTTAAGATTTGCAAAGTGAGGTCGATGTAAATGTACTACAAAACTTGAAGTAAAAGCAACTGCCACCTTTTATGAATATCAGCCATTGAGGGACCAAAATTATTCCTACCACAGAGTAAAAATATCCACATCATGAGCTATGGGTTACAATAAAAGTGACATCGGAAACTATGGGTTTAGGATGGTGAAATATTGACACTGAAAATCACCACAAGAAACTATGGGTACAAAAGTCACAGAGTAAAAATATCCATATCATGAGCTATGGGTTACAATAAAAGTGACATCAGTCAGAAGCTGCATGTACATGTATGGGTTTGGGTGGTAAAATAATACTGACATCAGAAGTTCAGGGCTTCATTGGAATGAATGAACTCTGTTGGTTTATGAGCTAAGACCCTTCTTTTGGCTTCTTTTTACTGCCATGATATTGATCATGAAAGAAAAATTGATGTGCACCATCCTTATATCTGACTTCCAAAGCTGATCCCAAATGCTATGCCATAAAACAATCACATCAATTGATCAGGCCTAAGGACTCAAAAGTTTTTACTCATTCAGGTACAGCCTGACCTTGAGGAGCTAGAGGTGAACATGGAAGACAATGAGGACGTGGAAAGCACAAAATCAGAGGTGAAACTTGGGAAATTACAATTCTCCATGGATTATGACTTCCAGAAGGGTGAGGTAAGTGTGTATCAAGTTTGCAGCGAGTTTCATAACTGTGGATGCTGGCCAGTAATTATTGGTGACAAGCACTGTGGATGCATTATTGGCTTCAGATATTGCTGGAAATAGATTGCCAAGTCCGTATTACACTCTTGTTACAAAAGGACCTCCACTTTACTCCTTTATTGCCAAGGCCAATTTTGTCAGAAATGAAAATAAAAGTTTGATAGGAACACCCATCATATGCATTCAGTGAAAATCTGCATATTTTTTCATGGTTTCAATTGTTCACTTGGGTTCTGTGGGTTCCATATTGTTCACTCCTTGGTTCTATGGGTTCCAAATTGTTGTTCACTCAATCCTTGTGTTCTTGGGTTCCATATTGTTCACTCTTTTGCTCTGTGGGTTTCAATTGTTTACTCAATCCTTGACTTCTATGGACTTGTCAGGCAGGTGATGGTTCTCCTACTTTCGTGTTGAGAAAGGATCTAAATGACGGATCCTAGTGTAGCTTGAGACGGTCTCTTCAATAGTTTCCAGAGCCAATAGGCCTAATGCTTTGGCTTCAGCCTGATGGAAAGATACGAACACAATACTACAATACAATACAATACAATACAATACGAATCCCCGTCGAGATGATGGCCGTACAGGATCAACAAGATGAGAATATTGTTAACGATGATGATGATGATTATGAACTGTATATGGGTTGTTGATAACGTATCTCTGTCTATAAATTGCCAGACATTTGCATGTGATCAGCTGGCGATTGATGAGATAATTAAGCTGGTTTCTATGGCAACTGGAGTAACTTGCACCTGCAAACATCCTTATAAATCTCAACCCGCCCACACATCCACTGTTTGATTTGATGACCACTTTGATTAAATGGATCTGATATGTGTTTTGTGACTTACTTGCAGACTTGACCACTTTTGTTGCTCATAAAGGCGCTTTTTTCGTGCTCACCGCGAAAATGGCCAAGGTGTGGCCAGCAACAACGACTCATCACAAGTTGCTGGAAATCAGACTGGTTTGACTTCTCACCACAAAAATTGCTTGTTGTGGCCAAAAACCACTGAGTGGTAAAGTGTGTTGTCGACTGGCAACCACCACAGAAGTTGCTGACCAGGGGCCTGTTTCATAAAGGCCCGTATTTTAAAAGCTCACTTTATGAAATAGGCCCTAGCTGTACTGGTCCAAAATATTCTTCATATTCTCTGTGGCAGTCATCATAAAATTTTCTGAGGAATTGTCTGCGATGGCACACTATTGGAGGAATTCCTCCAAGATCAGGACATCTCGTAGGACAATATTTGCTAGTCACACAAGTGTCCTGCAGTCGTCATTCGATGTGCAGTTTTATGTTATGTCATTGGAGTATCCAGGCCTGGAGTTCCATTTGAGTCACTGTGGAAAGTATTTTATGGTTTCCCTACTTGGCCATATATGTATATGCACACAATGTGATGCATTCCCCAAAGTGTCGTCTTGAAAATTGATAGGTATGAAAGTGTGGTGCTTGTCGTATTGACTTGTACATTTTCCAATCCATATGGCCAACTGTTCAATTTCAGTTCCTCGAGTGTTTAACCCTTCAAGTTATTCCCACACTTTGCCATTTTGCGAGTATGTGGGCCTACATTGTACAAATTTACAGGACTGATGGGGTCACTCCACAGAGCTGTTGGAGTGTTTTGAGTTGGGGAGGGGGAGGTGGGTAGGTTCATGCAGTGATGAAGCCATGCCACACCAGGTACTTGAGGCCTGGCAATATCACTGGTGAAGTCCTTTCCCGTGGTCGAAGAGTTGTTTTTTCTTAGAAAGCAGAAGGGGCAGTTTTTACAACCATCCCTGCCATGCCAGCCAAAGGTCAGTGGATAGATGCCAGTCACATAACAAAAGTGTTGTTTGCTTGAGACTAGTGGGCGGATATGTGATTTGATTAGAGTCAAGTACCCACATCACAAAAAAAAATCGATGTTATACTTGATCATATTATAATGGCTGCATTTGAGTTCATATGGATTCCGATTGATCTATGTTTGTATACTGTGGGAAAATATGCTGTAAATACAGATGACTAAGCCTTATGTTGTGTCTACTCAGTTTAAATGGCAGTACGTTAAATATTTGTAGATCAGTGGCCCACCATTTTCACCATGTGACTGTGGTATACGGTACTCATTGCTTGTTATTTACTACACAAGTACAATTACGACGGTCACATGGTGAAAAAGGAAGTCTGCTGTTCTGCGAATATTTAATGAACTCCCGTTATATAACTGAGTGGATAGAGTAATTCGCTGCATACGCATACATGTGGGTGCAAATGGGGGCGATATTTTCAGTTTGGGTTGTACTGAAATCAACTATGATTTTAACTACAGAACATCCGCATCCTCCCTTTCCCCTTTCACCTTTCACCTCACACTATACCTCATGCAGCTATACTGCGGTATTTTAGTATTTTATTGACTGCAAATCAACCATTTGTAGAAAATGACTGACTAATTTTTTACTCAAATTGATGAATGAAAAATATACTTCAGTCTGGTGAACAGTTGTGAACTTCCGTATGGCTGTGCAAACAGAGAAGTGTTTGCTAAATGAATACATTGTACACTCCTTCATGATGGATTGGGGATGGGTTAATATACTGAGTGGGCGAGGCTTTTTGAGTGTGGGTGAGGCAGCAAGTTATCAATGCAGCACATACCTTCCTATGGTGTTCAACCACCTAAAATGAGTGGTCCGACGACTGTCTGTACAAAATGAGTTGAGGAACAAGGTTCCCTCCCATTTTTGGCATGATCGATACAAAATGTGACTGCCAGAATGACCTTCTTGAAATTGTCCAGTTTCTATTCTGTTAGTGAAAATTCCAGGGCAGATCCATGGGTTAACAAAATGAGGGTGCATGAACTGAGGGAGAAGTCAAAATCTGTGTGCGCCAATGCAGCGCGAAGCCCGCCAAAGCCCCCTCAGGAAAATTTGGAAATTCAGCGTCATTTCATGCAATTTCATGAGCCATAATTGTGCCAAGAAAATTTGGTTTTTTCTGTGAAGAAAAATCGTTCTCATGTCTTGGACTTGCTAAGATAGAACACATGCGAGATAAAGTATAGGGGCATGGTCATGATAAGGGGTACCTTGAGGACTTGCGACTATTGCTGTACTGGCTGGTAGTTTGGGCTTTGGGTTTGACAACTTTTCTTTCCTTTGCTTAAAAAAAGGGGCATGTGCCCCTCCGCACCCCCACCCCACTCCACCCCACCCCCATCAGCATCTGTGCCTGCAGAGTGTCGTAAAGGCAAAGTCATTCCAGTTCAGGGTTCCATTTGGTGTTTACTGCGAACATACATGTATCTCAGAGAGAGTTGCCTCTTTGATATTACATGCAGTTATTCACCGTGGATTTTATTCCATAGTTCATATAAGTTTTAGGTATATTTGGTACTGTGTAGGCTGTATGTGGTATTTCCAATTGATCTCTGATGGATTAAAGGTGCGGTACAGCAAAGTGCAGCTGTCGTATATAAAAATGTCGTGGCAGGTGGGTGAACATAATGCTACTGATTGAAATCTGTATTGTCAACTGTAGAATGGGCTTCCAATAGGAAACAGGTGAAATTAATATGAACAAAAATAGTTTTGATATGAACTATTAATTTTTCCCAATAAATTGTTGTTTGTACTGTCACATTTCATTGTCACTGAACAGGTGTGGATCGAAGACAAATGTTCAAAACTTGACCACTATGAAAAACAAAAGCAGTGAACACAGCTGACATACAAGGACAGTTCTTGCAATACTGTCATAGTGTTTTTTGGCAACTGAAATACTGGCAATCTTTATGTTTGTTACGACTTGGCAATGTCAGTTATTGCATTTGTTGATGACTGAGATAGTAGTTCTTTTCTAGTTGTGCTACTGCTGAACTTCATATGAAACAATTTCGTGAATGGTTTTGTTCAACTGCTCTCCCAGATCTTGTCCTGGATCTTGTTTACTTGTTTACCAACTTCACACCATATATTTTACTTTCAGTTGGCAGTTGGAGTAATCCAGGCTTCGGACCTCCCTGGCATGGACATGTCAGGAACATCGGATCCGTACGTGAAGGTCTACATAATGCCCGAGAAGAAAAAGAAGTTTGAAACGAAGGTCCACAGAAAGACTCTCAATCCAGTCTTCAATGAGACGTTTGTCTTCAAGGTAATGCTTTCCAACTGCTGTTGCCATCTTTTGGCGGTTTTCCAACTTATTTACAGCCTGTCCGTAGACAGGTCTATCTACGGAGTGCACTCCATAGTGGATTCCCTGTTACATCACAGAACAAATTTTTTATTCGGTTAATCTTGCAGGATGTGTATTATTAGTTGCCCTCAATTATCGATTTGGATTGGAATTTAAACTTGACTTCACCAACCACAGTAAATTAACGGCAACATCATATTTTCCTCTCCTGTTGCCAGAAAGCTACCCAGCCATTCAATGTCAGTTTATTCCAAATTAAATGTTGATGATAATTTCTTTTGATATTATTGATGTGTACCTTTATTCATAATTTAATGGAAAACAACTTAGCGTTCCGCTCGATTAAATAAATTTTATCGTTTCTTCAATTGGACGGATATGTTTTGTCAAAAGACATTTAATTCGCTTGATGAAGCATAGCATACGTCTTGAAAATCCAATTGGGAAGTGACTTCCAGTTAGTGAGCAGTTCATTCACTTAAGTGAATGGAGTGAACAGTTCATTCACTTAAGCTTTGTGGCTGTTCAGTGGAAAAGTGAGGTTCTTGTTCTGTGTGAATATCGCGTGTAGATTCTTGTATTTGCATCAAATTTGAAATTTTGATATGAATAAATTATATGGGTAAATGGTTTAATATTTTATCTGTTTCTCTACCCATTTTGGCAATGCACTTTGGTTATCGAACAATTAGAATGTAAGTTTTTGGCCTCATTCACATTTAGTTTATAAGTATCCGCTTATTTTCTACGCAACACAAAAATTGCACTTTTTACACAAAAATGACCAAATTTGGTATGATCGCCTCTGCTGGTATCAGTACTTTAATTCTTGTAACATTAATTGATTGAGTTGAAGCCTGTTTCTGATCTGAGAGGGCCTGGAAGCTCACAATTAGTAATTTAAAATCATTTTGTCTGCATCAGCCTTGAAGCCTAGCAGTTTGGACCGAAACAATATATCCAATTCAGCCAAACTCATTGGCAGTCATAGCTCAGCCCTGATGGTAGTTGCTCCTGAGTATTGGCTGCACCATCAATTCATAGCAGCCCTGATGGTAGTTAACTCCTGAGTATTGGCTGCACCATCAATTCATAGCAGCCCTGATGGTAGTTGCTCCTGAGTATTGGCTGCACCATCAATTCATAGCAGCCCTGATGGTAGTTGACGCCCAAGTGTTGGCTGCACCATCAATTCATAGCAGCCCTGATGGTAGTT
>NMRB01000464.1:259953-289983 GCA_002633025.1 Notospermus geniculatus
TTAACGCCCAAGTGTTGGTTGCACCATCAATTCATAGCAGCCCTGATGGTAGTTAACTCCTGAGTGTTGGCTGCACCATCAATTCATAGCAGCCCTGATGGTAGTGTTGGCTGCACCATCAATTCATAGCAGCCCTGATGGTACATGTAGTTAACTCCTGAGTATTGGCTGAACAATCAATTTAAATTCTTGGTGGTTTTACTGGATATTGGCTGCACTATGGTAGTCAAATGCCTGTTGCCCCTGCTATTGGGCCTGCCTTGATTCCATTGATTCATTATATGTACATGTATGACATTGACCAAGATAAAAATCATTGTTATTTTTTGGCTCTGACCAATCTACTAATTAAGGAAATTTGGAAACAGGTTTTGCCCATTTAATTTGGAGCTTCCAGGCCTAGAAAAATTCATACATAAACCCAGCAGATAAGCTCTTGTTGTATGTTGTGATTGGCTTCGTCAGCAGTGATACAAAAAGTTTCCAAAAGATTTCAGAAACAACAAGTCTATGGTGATGTTTGGTTGACAGTGAAGAAAGTCATGAATTTAGAAATTGAAGCCTACAGTTCTTTGCATGGTTCAAATTTTATTGCACTCTCTTGTTACAGGCCCCTTATGCTTATTCGTAATCGCAATGTGACAGTTTATTGCAGTTTGATTTGCACGCCAACCCAAAGTACGCAATTATTGCTGCAAGGTTAAGCATTCCCGAGATCTCAAAAATGTGTTGACTAGATTTATAGGCCTATAGAATGTAGATTTATATTGAATTGTTATTTCATATCTATACAACTTGCATATTTCCTCTTCGGGTTGGCTATATTTTGATTATAGATTTAGAATTTCTATTGTGTTGGAATGCACTTCAAAACCGCCTCTCTGCGATATATCCATGCTTTTGTGAATGTGCGTAAATTTGACGCGCACATTGATGTCAGTAAAACTATCCTCCTTGGGTTGGGTCATACCTCCCTGTTGTTCATGTACGCAGGCAAAGAAACCCAGCATCAGATGACATCAGACCTTTTGGGAATGGTTACTGGATGTTGCAAAAAGTATTTCACACTAACTACACTGAATATCCAAAGAAGAAAGCACAAAAATTGACACACAAAGTGATAAATATCAAGAAGTCAACTTCCAGAAACTTGCGAATTTTCGACCCCAAACGGGGTCTGCCTCAGGCACTTTCCAGTTGGAAAGACCAGAGGTTCTTCACTTGACAACACATTTCCATGACGACGATGCAGCCATATTGGCCGTCAAAATGTCAAGCAACGTCACGGCATGAACACACCGTCAACACACAGATCCTGACAGGGCTTTCAATTTCCAGGTAGAACTACCGTTAAACGGTAGCGCCCAAATTAGCCGCGCCCAAAATAGGCCTAAAAATTTTTTTTCAAAAAAATTTTGAAAAAAAAATTTGAATTTTTTTTTGTGAAAAAAATTGTGGGCAGTAGGCCTATACCTAAGGGCGATGTCTGCTTTGGAAATAACACCTGAAAGTGTAAACAATTAATTGTGGACAACTGAGAAAAGATTTTATTTGTGAGCATCATTGAATCTTGCTGTTTTTTTCTTTTGTAAGATGTCTTCATATCATCTGTAGCCATCACGTAAAGCAGACGAGGCCATGCAAAAATGCGCCCAAAATAGGCCTCTTGAATTTACCTGGTATGCCCTCATCCTGGAAATTGAAACCCCTGCCTGACGTCAAATTTAAATGTGGTAACTGTTTTAATCTGATGTCACCCTTCTCAGCAGGTGCATACTTGACTTCAAGTATCAAGGTTTGATAAGAGATGCAAGAACTTTGCCTGTGTTCATGAAACATGATTAATTTTCTCTACCCTCTTCTCTCACGTACATTTTAACATTTTAAAAATATGCAGTAATTATAGTTGTTGCTCAGTTTGTTACTTACGCATAGATCATTTCAAACCGGAATAAAAACTGCATGCCTTAAGTTGCGTCTCTCAAATGAGAACCTTGGAATTCATTTTATTTGGCCTGAATAACTCATTGTTGTTATTAAATAAATCTTTCTGGCATGACACACTGTTTTCTCAAAATAGAGTAGCTCTTTCTCCAGTTTAACTCCATTATTGAATAAATCCTTAGCATGAACTCACAATTTTTTAAGTGGAATCTGACTTATCCAAAAATAGATAAGAGAGGATAATTTTGCTTTATCTCACATTTTGCTAAGTAAAGGCGGGTTAACACCAGAATCGGGTTCCGGTGCGTTTTGCGGTATGGTTCCTGCAAGCCAATCGGTTCAACACTATTTCAATGAGGGGGTCCAAACAGATCGTGCGGGAGACGTCACTTGCTGCAGGATAATACTGTATGGACGCTTCATGAAACACCATCGTGTTTAAGCGAATGGCTTGCGAAAACTGCACCGCAGAATGCACCAGAGTCCGGTAAAGTTGTGAACGTCGGTATACCATTGTGTGAACTTAACCACTGATGAAGTTCCTGAGATGCTCAATGATACATGTAAATGAGGAATCATTAGAGCTACTGGGAAGCGCTGTGAGGGGTTTTACAATTTTTGCGACGTCTCATCCGTTTTGCACTGCATCAAAGACATTTTGCTCTGTCTTCTACTTTGGTACAACTGCTCGCAGCGCCACCCAGTCGTGACAAAATGTTGTTCGGGTTCCTCATTCCCATTAGACTCACTGGAATGTTGCAGCAAAATCAGGCCTGCTGCTCTCTTGAGAGCTTCTTATTCATTGTGTTCTGTATATGTAAAGTCTACTGGTATGGCAATTAACAGTCCTTGAAGGGGGTCAAAATAACTGAACTATTGATGACCTGAAATACGTCAGCCATCAATATGATTCATGACTCCATTTATCCCATGACTTACGACGTGTCTCCTTTTTCAGGTGCCCTATGCGGACATGGCTTCTAAGACTCTTGTATTTGCGGTCTATGACTTCGATCGTTTCTCCAAACACGACCAGATTGGTCTGGTCAAGGTGCCACTGAATTCGGTGGATCTGGGACGCGTGATTGAAGAGTGGCGTGATCTGACCAGTCCAGAATCAGAAAGTGAAAAGGTATCATTTTCATCACAGAATTTATTGAGGAGTAGGCCTATAGTTCCTTTAATAGCTAGTGTTGATGAGTACTGCTCGGACTGGTCTCTCCTTGAGCTAGTTCGCCTGAAAGTGGCTTTGCTGTCTACACAGAGATGGTGCGAATGGGACCAGTCCTGGAGTCAGTTAAGACCCGACTTAAATCATGCTCCCGTCACCTGGTGGCGCAGGTGACTCGTCTTTCTTTGTTGATTTTAGTACCATGCATAGAACTGGATCGAGACCAGTTCAGTCTGTTCATTCTACACGCGGAAGTTAGCGTCGAACCGGTCCGAGACTGCAGCACGGATGCTCTTCGAGCCAGTTCGGTTGTATCCGGTTTGGATTTTGTTCTAGAAGACAAAAATCATCATGACTGGTCTCAGACTGGTTTGAAGCCAGCTTCAACTGTTCTCGTGTAAAAACGACTACTGTAACATGGCCTTAGTTAAATATGAAATCGACATGGCCCAGTCTTAAAGGAATTTCTCTCCAGCTCATAGTGGTGGCCTTGATCCAGGGTTCAAATCCCAGTGAGACCTTTTGCTCTTCCCCTCTCCTCCATTAAAATGCTAAAGTGCCTTCTTTAAAATTCAAATTCATTTCAATGTGCCGAGTGAGACAGCTGCCTTCTTCAAATTTTGAAAATGGTGCTCGATTTCACACCTTGCCATCTCGTTTGCAGGAGAACAAACTTGGAGACATCTGCTTCTCTCTACGATATGTCCCGACCGCCGGCAAACTGACTGTTGTAATCCTCGAGGCCAAGAATCTCAAGAAAATGGACGTTGGCGGGCTCTCAGGTGGGTAATTCAGGATAAGATAACATTTGCCAAATAATGTTCTAATTCACAAGGTTTTCCTTTCCAGGAATTTGCCCTAAACTCAAAGGGCCGTACCGGTCGGTATTCATAAAGGGTATTTAGCCTAATCAGCGTCGTACAAATTCTGCATTATACACAGGTTAAAGGCCTAGAAAGCTATTGTTCTGCCTTCTGTATGCTGCCTGATCTCTGGCATTTACTCACAAGATAATCACACGCGTCTATCTTTCCTGCATCTCAGTGTGGGAGGACAAAAGAAAGTATTGGACAAATTCTAGACAAAAACCTGCCTGATCTTCCCGGGGGGGTCACTCCCCACACTGGCCATACACCATGTGTGTGTCTTGCTTTTTGAAAAGGCCCCCTCTGGCGGGATCAGTGAGTTCATGATCCCCACCCCCTCCAGCTGGCAGAAAGAATATCTCCCGCCCCCTTCCCGTGTATGATGAACACAGTCAGCGCGCCATTTTGGTTCCCGAAGCCACCGCTAGGGCTAGCCCTAGCGGTGGCTTCTGGAACCAAAATGTCAGTGCGCCAAGTCCCGCTGCATTTCCCGGTCTGTCAGCCGCCTCCCGCTGCTGTTGCCGACGGAACATTGCGTTTTGTTGCGGGCAGTGGAAAAGTTATAATTCAGGATGGGCCTTGTGCGGGGGAAATGTGCTGGCCCCTAGGCTTATTGCGTGAATGATAGGGAAATAAGGGGCCTCTCTGTGATCGTGCGGGCCCGCCGAAAATCGGCAAAATCACCCCCTATTCCCGCTTTTTTAGGCACGCACATGGGGTAATGTTGAGCCAGGGAGTGACCCCCCCGGGCTGATCTTTTAACATTTCCTTTGTCCTCTTGGACATAGACACACTCAGGACAATTGGAGGTGTGTGATTATCCTGCGGGTAAACGCCTCTGATGAAGTACCATACAGACTTCAGACAATAGTTTTCTAGGCCTTCAACCTGTATAATGCAGAACTTGCACACCGATCAGGCTAAACATCCGAATATGGCCCAAATTGTTTTCCAACAAAAAATGTCAGATTTTATTTCTGGGCTTAAGAATTTTAAAATATGTAGGCAGCTGAATGTCGTTCATCGAAAAATGTCTGCGAAATGACAAATGGAAATGAACTGTAAATATCAATACCATTCCTGACTGAAATCTATTTAGCTTGAATGCCCAATATAGGCTTTTAGCATAGGAGAGTATGCAATGTACAAGGTACAGCAACGGTGTACAAGCTTTTATGTGTGCCTAAATCAATTCTCTTGATATTGAACGGCCTACTGCACTATTGGAGATATGGTGTTGATGGCCCTTGATCGAATTCCTTCATTTCAGTTGACTCGGGGAAGTTGATGATTGGGTTAGAATCAAAGGAGGAAAGAAATTGTGCTTAGATATACATCTGACAGGTTTTCAAGCTGGAAGGTCCTGTTCAGATTTAAAAATTATGTCAGCGTAGAAACAGTAACATTCTTGCAAATGCACAATGAAAACAATATTCGTAATCCTGGGGGTATAACAGCTGCTGATACTTAAACAACTATAATATCTGAAAGAATGAAAAGGACGGAAATCTCATCATAGTAACTTCGAGTCCTCATGTCATCTTTCAAACTTACAGTACATGTGGAATCATAGGTGTTATCAGATAAAACTGCTGAAAAAAGCATCTCTGCAAAGCACGATCCCATTCTACAGGGTGATTCAATTAAAATGCCCAAGAACAAAAGGGAACAATTGACCAAAGTTATTGTACAACAAGGACATTTTTGTAGAACAACTTAATCAACCAAAGAAGTTGTCTAACTAGTCAGACAACTTTGGCTGATGGTGATCAGAACAGATGACATCGATAAAGCATTTGAGGAAGAAAACAACACTATTTATGGTCAAGTTACCCCAGACAGTCCTGAAAAGCAGAGTTTATTTTTACATGTAAAATTGCAACTGAAAGTTAAAAAGAACTGTTGTGATTGATTCCTCTCTGCACTCTTAATTTGTCATAGATACAGTGCCATGTTGTCAGTCCTCATGAGAAAGGCATACATTACTCTGCCTGACAGCGGGAAAGAACAGGTGCCTCTGACAGGATCAATTTGATAAAGTAAACTAATTATATTGCGCAGTCAGTCTGACCAATTTGAGCAACAAATCTTCTAGCCTTCATGGTGACATTGTAGTTTTGCAATTGGAATTTGGGACCAATGGTACTTGAGCTCACTCAGGCAGGCGTGCCCACCATGACTAATGAAAGCGGCATCAAAACTAGAAATTGACTTAATTGTCGGTCAATTTGGAGCCTCTGCTTCTCCTGTCGTGCATCTTGCCCAGCCGAGGTATTTCAGTCACTCCTACCTCGCTCTTTTAGGAGAGAGTGAAGTCGAAGGGCGGAGTTGACCGGAGACCTTGTGGATCAAGATGAAGTCATGCAGAATATCAACTTGTTTACTATATGTCAGACTTGTAAAATTTGAAATAGGAAGTCAATTTACATCTTAAATGTACCCTTTCAGGGGGTGAAGAAAGCGCTGGTGATTATCATCAACATTTGTTGTCTTATTGCTTGAAAAGGGTTTTCAATTCAACCAACCAGCAACTAGATTGTCGTTTGTTCAAACAATTTTGACGCCACTTACATGTACGTACCTCTGGGCAAAGAAAAAGACCCCATTCAAGTGAGGAACATGAGTAGCTGGAGATGGCCTCTTCCAATACCAGGGCCAATGATGCATTTGCTTAGGCCCTGATGGAAAAATGGAATATTTCGTGGACTGTCAGAGTGGCAAAATACAACCATCAATGCCTGTCACCTACGAGATCATCCTCAGTCTGATTACACGCATTGGTTGATAAAAAAGGCACACATCCAGGTTCACTCTCACAACATTCCTGAAATCACAAGTGACAATCTGGTTGCTGATACTAACCACCAGTTTTGATTTGCAGGTGGGGTCTGCAGGTGCTGGTTTTAAACATCGTCATTAGTTTTCATATTCCTTTTGAATTTATTCACAATTACCAAATTTGTTCTTATACTTTATTTTGTGATAGCTCACTTGGGTGTTCAAACCATTGCAATAAATTATTATCTCTGTCACCCTTCAGCTCAACTACTTTTCAATCCTGACCTGACTGAATTTTGCAGAGCAATACTTGCTGTGATCAAATTCCTGAATCCACCACTTGGGGTCTAGAAATGTTTTGTACTGTAATGTACACATATTTTATTCAAAGTGGTCTTATTAACAGTAGATTTAGATTTTACTTCCAACCCCAGGTGAGCTTTGTCATTTTGATATGATGCCATTTCATTTCAGTCATCATTTGTGACAGTTCTAGCTTCCTTTACCAATTAAAGCTTTGTTGTGTATTTCAAGTTCTTCATTGTTTTGTGTCTCTCTTCTTTTGTTGTTTTCAAGTTATGTTGTCTTATACCCCCGTCACACTTAGTTCGAATCAGCAGGAATCAAGCAGAACCAGCAGGAATGACAAATTTGCAAAATTCGAGCTGGATTCGGGAGAGAATAAGAATGCACTTCAAATACTTGGAACGCAGCTCGAATTCACCTCGAATTTGGTCAGAAATCCCGCAGAATGGCTGCAGAATATGGGTAGAATGTCGAAGAATTCACGAAGAATGCCTCTCGAATACAAAAAACGCGCTTGGAATGTTCTTCGATTGTAACAGGAATTTCACAAGAATGGTGCCCGACAGGCTGCAATTTTCATGAGTCTGAGCTCAACTGGCAGGAATAGACTGGATTGTCCTTCGAATGCGATCGGAATGTTTCAAATGCTGTTGGAAGGCCGTCGGACTATTTAGAACGCAGTAAGAATGCAGATGGAATACACTTCGAATGCTGTTCGATATTTCTCCACTCGGAATGCACCTCGATAATTTTGAACATGTGCAAAACATTCCGGCAGACCACAGGAATGGGCCGGAACATTACGAACGCAGTCGGAATCCAGTCAGAATTTTTAGAATGCACTTCGATTGTCGAGGAATGGACTACGAATTGTCATTCCAACGGCATTCCTGCTCATTCTTCCTCTAGTGTGACGGGGGTATTACCATTTGTGTTCCATGGTTTAGAGATTTCCTTATCCGTCAATACACCTGTGGGATCTGAAGGTAGAGACAGACCAGCATCAAAGCAACATGCCCTGGACCCGGGGTGGTCTTGTGGTTCAGGTCCCTGGCTAGCGATCATGAGGTCCCTGGTTCGAATCATGCTGTTGGCAGCGGTCAGCAATGGTCGTTCTCTTTTCGCTCTCAGTTTGTACAAGACATGCTTCCAGAGTGTTTAAATGTTTTCACCACATCGCTTGGTGAAATTGCTTCACTTCGCTTTGCCATTTTGCTTGCAGTGTGCAGGCGGCCTAAGGTCAGGTCGTATCAGGGGTCCTGAGCTTTGAGAATCTGTCCCAAGATTGGATTGATATCGTCGGTCACTGGTGTTCATTGATAGGCTAATGATCTCCGCTCAATACCTTTTTCCAGCTGCTCTGTTAAAGTTTGCAACTTGTCATGTGAGATTTGCCTCCATTCTGCTCTGTCCTCAGCAATTTGCGGGGGGGGGGTCCTTCAGATTCAGTTACTGGGCATCTATCCATAGTCTTGCTTGAGAAGTCTGCCAGTGGGTGATTATCTCCGCCCTCTGATGGTTTTCAAACGACATTCTCAATTCCCAGACACTATGGTGCAAAATACGACCGACAGACTGCAATATAGGATATAGACTGCTTTGAATATCTTAATCAAACATCTTCCATGACTGTGAGGTTGCCATCAAGATGGAGACTGGTGTTCATTGACTGGATGATGCTCACTGTAAATGCATGGCTTTATCTCCATGACAGACCCCTAATGATGCCAAGAGCTTTCCATTCTGAATGCCGCATATCATAACAATCACCAAATAAAACCAACCAAATTTGTGATACAAGCTTTGCAACCCACATGGTGAGCACTTATGTACAGCATTGAACCTAACCAGAAAGTGTCCCTCACCAGTCAGTGAAATTTACTACATGACAGCTTGGTTCCTGACATTCCACACTCTGTTGCAGTTCTCTGTTGCAGTTACAGAAATTGCAGTTCTCTGTTGCAGTAACAGAAATTGCAGTTCTGTGTTGCAGTAACAGAAATTGCTGTTCTGTGTTGCAGAAACAGAAATTGCTGTTCTGTGTTGCAGTAACAGAAATTGCTGTTCTATGTTGCTGTAACAGAAATTGCAGTTCTGTGTTGCTGTAACAGAAATTGGAGTTCTATGTTGCTGTAACAGAAATTGCTGTTCTACTAGAATTTCTACCACAAGTCCTTGTGATTGTGATTTATTTCACAGAGCAGCCGAAACTTCCTGGAATGAAGTATGTTAATCAAGGCAAGGAGTTTGCAAAGGTCACATTGAACAAAGGCAAAGAAAAGTCCAAGAAGCTTCTAGATCGTTTTGAGAGAAGATTCTCTGTGAAAATTCCATCCAAATTGAATAAACTGTTAGAAGTGGAGGAAGAATTTATTGACTACACAGAACATGATCGCACTATTCTTGATATCGAAGACGCCAGTATGATGATATTCTTTAGGCATGTTTTGGTGAGCTGATGCTATTGATGGAAGGAGCTATCTGCTTCTAAACGGTGGCAGATTCTTCAGAAACCGAGGGCATCATTCTGACTGGTTTCTTGCCATGTTGGATGGAAGTCACTGTATTTTGTATATCATTTTTCCGTCAGGGCCGACGCTATAGCATTATTGGCCCTGGTAAGTACGGAGGAGGCCATCACAAGCTACTCATATGGAAGTCACTGCTCATGGGTTCTGCTTGTAGGTGATTTTGGTGGCACTCCAGCATGGCTGGCTACTGAGTTGTCAGTCATTTTGATATACAAAATCAGCCTCATCCTGCAGGCTAGACTAGCATGATTGTATGATTGTGGCGGCAGCAGGTTTAACAAATAGGTTGTGGATTGTTGGGCTAATGGAGTCGTACCTGTTTTGAGCCGTTGGCTTGTGCTGGGAATGGTATTTTGCAAAAGTGGCTCTTCAAGAATTTCGTTGCATCAGGGCATTTGGGGTTGTAGTGCACTCGCAAAAATGTTGGCTGATGGTGTTGACAAATCTTGCTCATTGCTTCATCGGCTGGGGCCAGGAGAGTACAGGTGTTTAGAAGTGTCATCTTGGTTGCAGGTCTTCTCTTCCTGAAGTTTTGAATGATGGTGTTTTGGCGCAGATGTCTTGGGATGATTTTCTAGAGGTTTTCAAGTCCTAAGAAATGGTATCTGATGTCTGGTGTCTTTGGGAATTTAGGAATTGGTTGTTTTAGAACCTTCTCCATATTGGTTGACTTGTTATGGTCGGGAAGGTGTGGAAGGAAAGGTTGTCCCAATCGTGGACTGTTCAGCAAATCCCTGAGCGATGAAATGGATACTCCGTTGTGATATCTTTGAGTCGTTTCTTAAACTACAGCTTGCATGATAGAAAGTGGTTATTTGGCAGCGAACAACATTGGGTTTTTACATTCATTTTCAGATTTTTTTCATTTGGTTTGAGTTATTTCTTATTAGTTCTTTTGGTTTTGGACTCATGGCTAATTCTTGCAACTTCTGCATCTCAGGGAAAAAACCAGGTTGCAGTCCAAAAGGGTCAATGGATGACAAGTGCATGCTTGCCCAAATTCTTCTGTCCTGTGATATTTTAATGACCATTTCAAAGTCAATGTGATGTCAAAATGAGGAAACTAAAGTGTCTGCTCTTCAGACTCATCATTTGGGTACATGTACACTTTCTTCAATAAAACCTCCTCGACAAAACTATTTCTTTTCATTTTGAGGTCACAAGAATTTTGAAATGGATGTTAAATGATGTAGGAGTGATGTTTAGAAGTACTGTACCTAATTGTCATTAAGAATCTTCTGCATTGTCAGTTATTTATCTCAACCTGGCTAAATGGACCACTTGGCCTCGGTCCCATGGGTGGTCGATTTAGAGGGGTTCCACTGTATTATATTATAGCTCTTCATATACTTTTCCAAAAGAATTCTGAAACATGCAAAAAACTTATTTGTTGACTTTTTCTGATAATACTTTATTATCAATTCATTCATATTTCGTTCTAGTTTCCTTTCAACACAGTTGCCAATTCTGGAATTATCAGCAACTCGAAAGTTGGCTTCAAATAATTGTTACAGTGCATTTTACCAGAAACTCAAAATTTGTATCTGTTTATCAAGTGATGCATTTTCACTCATGTTTACACACTCGCACCAAAAATGTTCATTCTTTGTGACACGTTCTTCACTCTGTTTTGCAATATTTAGGTTTTTACACTACATGTTTATGATCATAGTAGCAATCTTTGTCAATGTTTATACGATGACTCTTTTTGGACTTATTCAAGCAATTATTAGTTGGATATCTAAGTGTCAGATTTCAGATCAAAAAAATATTTCCAATAATACAGTATTGGAGGGTTGAATGCAGTGAAATGTAGAAGGAAACAGACAGAATGACCATAGTGTATGTATAGAAGAAGTCACACTAATTGTGACCCTGGAAAATGGGTCAAGATTGAACTGCTTTAAATTGGTAGAAACTTGGAGGAATTATACTTGACAATTCCCCCAAGGTAGAAACTTGGTAGAATTTTGAGAGAATTCATAAGATGGTGAAGTACCGGAGGTTTATAGGCAAAACCAACATATCCTCTTCGGAGTCAAAAACATGGGTTTTAGCATGAAGAAATTCATGATGGTTTTAGGCAGTTGTTTTTTTTTGAGATGCACAAAAAGTGTGGGTAAAAAGAATGAGAATTGGTGTTGAATAAGTCCAGTCATCAATTTGACTTTCATACCTGAGAATGTTCATGCGTTGTCAGTCTAGGCGGGTTCACACCTCGGTCGAGCGATATTCTTGCCATCAGGGAGAGTTGTCGAGCAATGCCACTACCTACGACAGAACTTATCACAGAGATTCCCATCGAAGGGTCTGGAATGATGTTCTAAACAGACCGGGTGTTGTTGAAGTTGAGCTTTGGTCAACTTGGAATCTGTCATCATCTAACAATGTCAGACAATAAGTGGACGATCCAAGAGTGTAAAGCTAAGAATCCACCATTGATTTTCAAGCTGATTTTGCGTTCCGACTTGCTTTGCAACTGGGCACTCGATCGCCGTATATAGTAGACTCGCTGGACGTGATTTCCACCAATGGTGAAGATGTGGTCAATTGCAGTCGGCAATCGGTCGGTGACCGGTATGAGTTCCTTGTGATCGTATTCAATTGCAGGTAGCAGGTTGCAACAAGTCGCAATGCAGAAAATCAGCAGTGGATTAATAGCTTTAGGCAACTCAGCATTGCTACATTATGCCCCCATCACACTGAGCTAGTTCTCAGGACGTTCTTGAAAATTTTGCCGAACGGACTCAAACTGTGGGCGAACGGAGTGGACGTATAGTGGCAACTTTTTACAGTCATTTTACAAACTTCTTGGACGGGAAGGGTGCTCCAGAACATCGACACATTATTTGGCCAAGGGTTACACGTTCCAGCCCGTTTTATGATTTTTGTAGGGCGGGGCAGGACGTTTTGAGAACTACTTCAGTGTGACAGGCCCTTTAGGTTACATTGCCCGACGGAGGTATAAATCTGCCATATTGGTGGTATAGTAGTATAGAGTTCGCATGTAAATGTTTAGTCCCTGTTCTCGTGCACTCCTCATTCCCAAACCCTCACACTGTATTGGTCGGTCTTGTAACTCATTGTAATTCTTTGTTTACACAGATCCATATGTGAAATTGGCCCTCTATCAGGGCACAAAACGCCTGAAGAAAAAGAAAACAACTATAAAGAAGCGAACTTTGAACCCGTACTACAACGAATCATTTACATTTGAAGTTCCGTTTGAACAGATTCAGGTAGCATTTTAATTTTGTTGTTTTTTCCTCATTTTATTATACACAACATAACCATGTTCACTTCCAGCTCTCCGTCATTCACTTGTGGGACAGTGGGTCATTGCTTTCTGTCCAGTACGCATGAGTATGTCACATACCAAGGTTACACTTTCAAATCACCAATATATGCATAGTATAGAGGAACTTCACGTGACGTCATCATTGACGTCATCATTGACGTCATAATTCGCACGTCAGCCATGTTGGACGTCATCTGAAGCTACGAATGCGTTGGACGTGACGTCCAACATGGCGGCATCTCGTCGCGNCGAGTCATTCACGTTCGAGGTTCCTTTCGAACAGATTCAGGTATTGTACTGTATAATGCATTGTTGTTTTGTACATGTTTGGCACCTCGCATTCGAAGCACTATCTTTTTCATATAGGTTTAACCGCCCTCTCTTATCTTTGCCCAGTCTCTCTGCTGTTTCACTGTTAGCGCTGTGCCTTGTTGCAGATGATTAATTTTGTCACTGATAGGGAGTCTGGATTGATAGTTTGTTGAAATGAATGTAATGTCTCATTAGATTCTCCAAGCACAAAGAAGATTATCACCATGTTTTGATAAAACACAAAGTTTTTTACAGGTCAGGAGGAAGTCATGGTGATTATTTATTGATGATAACAATTTTCGTCATTCATTTGAAAAGGGATTCAGTAACAGGAGAATCATTTCTTTTCTCAAAACCTAATTTTAACTTTACCTAATTCAGTACAGCCTTGTTGTTCAAATTTTAAACCTTTTTCTTCAAATTTTCTCCAAAAATGAGGAGTAAACATACCGGTACCTGGAAAATAACAGAAAAAAATATTAAAGGGCTGCTCACTGCTAGTTTAAGGCAAATCGTTATCAATAGGAGTTTTCAGTTAGTTGAGCAACAGGTGTCACTACAGCCAACTTCAATGCCTAGTGGACCCATTCATTCTTGATTGAACAGCAATCAAGAGAATTTTCTTTTGTTTTGGTCCGCTAGGACTTTGCTGCCATATTTTGGCAATAAAGGCCAGCATCCACATGTGCGTTCTACGCTGCGTTATGACGCTTCACCCATTGTTTGGAAGCAGAGCGGTGGAAAATAACAAAAGATTTAATGCATCACGCAGCGTAAAACGCACATGTGGACGCCGGCCTTTAGCGTGGCTGACTGCTCCTATTGGAATGTTGAGACTTCTATGGGTTGCACACAACCATAGTCGTCATCAGTATCATATCAGATCATTATTGGGCCTAGGTCCAAAAGGAAACACGCTGAGGAGACACAAGTATGAATGAAAATCTTCACGGTGACTTCACTCCATGACAAAATGTCTATTCTTTTTCATTTGGGAATTCTTTCTAAAGTACTCACGAAGGAAGATTTTCCAATAATTAGATGAAGAGAAGTCTTGATCACTACATGTACTTTCGTAGTTAGTTGGAAGTTTCTTTGTGTTTGGAAACTAACATGCCATTGGTCATATCTCAAACAGTTTGCCGTGTTGGAATAAAATTTTGATAAAAATAGCATATTTTCAAAAAAAAATCAATTACAATACATGTATTTTGTTGTATTAAATGCCTGACTTGACCAGCATCACTACTACTACTTGACCAGCATCAGATGTTGAATGCATCTGAAATCAGAAGGGCAAGGCGAGCTTCAATAATGCATTTCGCTCGTGCTGTATGATTATAAAGAAACAAAATCATGTACCGGGGGGTAATGAGTTTAATCTGATTTTAAACTTCCTCACAACAAACTGTTTGAGAATGTTCCAGAATACTAACTAGTGGTCGTCTATCTATCAAGGTAAAGTAGACATAACTGAGATGGCTGCACAAAGATAATCACTTAAAGTCACATCATCACTTCTCGTGGAAGAAACTCACCTCACAACTTGGGTTTGACACATAAGAATTGTATGAATATTGTTTGGTTGATGATGGCCTATGACTTAGAAAAATTGCTTCACACTGTTTCGGGCATTCACGAACTCGTTTAAATTATTTGCTTGCTTGAAGGAGTGAAAGTAAACGTTATTTTCAGCAATTGCATGGCACTTGATACCGTCAGGTGTAATCTTGGTGTACCAGGTATATCACCAAAGAAATAGGCAGACACTCTCAAAACACGCTGTGAATATTAACTTTGTGCAGCTCCTGTGACCCTTGTTCAACCATCTATTTAGTAGCCACTGATTTTGTCACTGTCTGATCAGATTTTCAAAACTTCCTCCATCTTCCCTTTCTTCCGTCCGTCCGTCCGTCCATGTACCCTGTCACATTTGGTAAAAGCCATTTCTTCTTGTATGAGAGAGAGTTTTGTGAAGTCTGGTCAGAAGTGTATTGGTACCAGAATGTTGTCCTCTAAATTCATCCATATAATAATGCCAAAAATAGATAAGAGAGGACTTATCCATTTTTGATAATGCCCATATATATAGTGCTAGTCGGGACAATCTAACTACTGGTATATTTCTTTTAGTGGACTTCGATATTTTTGTATCAACAGGGTTTCCGCCAGAGGGTAAAATGGGTAAAATTCCGTACCCTTAAATTTTTCCAGGGTACGGATCCGTACCCTCAAAAACGTTGGGTAACCATTTTTCCATGACATGCCGGACGAAACCAAACAACCGGCATGACCGGCACGGGGATTTTATGCTTCAAAATAAGCCTAAAATGGCACCAAACATCATTTAAAACCTTTTGAAATTTTTTTAAAAAAATTTCAAAAAAATTGTTTCAAAAAAAATTTTTTCAAAAAAATTTTTTTCAAAAAAAATTTTTCAAAAACATTTTTTTGTCCGTACCCTCATTTTTTTTCTGGCGGAAACCCTGATCAACCGGAGATTCATCAGGGATCTTCTTCATGATCCCCCTGTTAGCCTCTTAGGATGCATTAGTCGACTGGGTCCATGTTCATAAACATACTTAAGTCAAAGTGTGATACTTATCTTTTGTGTTATACAAAGAATGCATGTAAGTGTCGCACTAGCCGCCCATACACATGCAATATTATTTCACAATATGAGGCTCAAAATGGGCAATATTATTGCCAATCTTTCTTCTACCCACTTGCCAAAAGTACATGCCCCTATTTTGGGCCCCATATTGTGCAATAATATTGATCGTGTATATGCCGCTTTACACTTAAGTAGTTTTATGAATACGGGCCCTGGTCCCCTCTTCTTCTGTGCATCATGCACAGAAATGGTAATTTAGCCAGTCAACTTTGTGATCCTTATATTGAGGCTATTTTGAATAAGGACCCAGGTTTTGCCCATAGCAACGAGATGGAATGACAGAACAGAAAGGTACATTGGAGGTTGATGCTTGTCTTTCATTTTACCGGTTTTGAATACTGCTTTGAAAGGGCAGTACTGTGACATTATCATAATGTAGGTAATGTAACATGGTATTTTGAGATTTTGCCATCCTTGGATAAAGCAGTAAATATAGATGAGCAGACATGGCAGAAGCAATATTAGCTCAAACAGATTCTGATATTATTAGGTGTTGTTGGTGACCACTCTCTGAGATAGCACAGTCAGATTGTGGAGAAAAACTGGTAGTAGAGAGTAAGCAGAAGGAGCATCACCAAATTTCAGATGTATCTTGATGTCAACAGATGTGTAGAAGATGTCATCAACCTTGAAAGCACCAAAGGTTTACAAAAGATGCTGGTGCAAGTGAAGCTCCATCCCAGTTTGTCATACATAGAGTTGTTCATCAATGAAATGTCAACCTTATACAGAATCTACACTGTTTTAGGAATAGTTACATGTATCTCAAAAGGAAAAAGATGCTAGTGTTTAGATTTCATTTTTCTATGATCAACAAAAAAGGAAAAAATATATTTGGGAATTGTTGAGTTACCAGGTGTAGATTCAAAATCTTTTTTCCAAACTTATCTAATTATAAGACATTCACTGAAAGTTACTGGTAATCAATTTTTCAAAGCCTTGCAGTGCTTATTGCTCTATGCTTTGAACTTTCTCTGGCTTCAAACTGATTTTGCCATGATTTTCAGCAATTTTTTGGAGCATTTATGATATTTATGATATTATTCTATGAAATATCCAAACAGGGGGAATTATCCAAATATCCAAACAGGTTGAGGAAAACAAAATGAAGAGATGATGTTTTTACAAGAGGACATAACTGCAGGAGAACTAGTCCTATTAGGCCTATAGACCTACATGTATTACCAATACTAAAATATTCCTCTTAGAATGCAAAAACACTTCTTAATGAACAAAAGTCTGGTTCAAATTAAATATTCATTGAATCACATGGGAATTGAACAAAAGTAAGTAGTAAGAAATGAGAGACAATACTGCCATAGAGGCCACCACGTCACGCTGCCACAATATCTCATCCATAATGATGTGAGGTTATGGCTCACATCTGTGAAGTCAAATTTTGTGATGCTAGGACCACTAAAAGGTGGGCTCTAATGGCAGGAGTCTCCCATTAATATTGACCTGGGCCCATATTCATAAAACTACTTAAGTCTAAGTCTGACACTTATCCTTTGTTCAACACAAAAGATAAGTATCACACTTAGACTTAAGTAGTTTTATGAATATGGGCCCTGATGACAAGTTCATTACTGAGAAAATGTCAAAATTTTAAATATTATACTTAACAAAATAATTCTGTGTGTTTGATTACATTTGCACAGAAAATATGTGGTCTTCCTTAACCTTAGTTTTGTTACTGTTCACTGTTCTGTAGGTATATTCTGTGTGTGTTTCTTGTTGTAAGTTGTGGATCTTTAGAAAAAGAAAAAGTTAGTAGCAAAATTTCTAACTAACTGTCTTTATAGTTTATAGGTACCTTAGATATTTGTAGTAATAAAAAATTAGGTGCCTTTCAGACACAGAATTTATTTCATGATGTGCATGACTAACGCATTAAATATGGCTAGTTAATCATTAATCATATATGCTATCAAATTGTCATAAACGTTGCTATTTAATGTTTGCAACTTACATGTATCACAGTATTTCTATCTGTTTGTCTCAGATATCAAATATGTTTCTGCTTAGAAATAAAATGGATTTCTGCTTAAAAAAATCAAATCAAAAAGGAATAGGTCTACTTCTGTCGTGACGTAGCATTCAAGTGAACCCTTGCAGAAAAGACTCTGGCACTGGTTCTTTAATCTATCTGTAAAGTGGACAAAGTACGCCTCCAGCTGAAGATGCTGAGAATGTGACAGTTCTCTTACAACTTGTGCTACGTGTTTGTACTAAATAATATATCCCAGCAAGAGTTAACATTGGACGGCCTAAGTGCTCTTAATTGTTTTCACCACAAACGGATGATAAAATTTCAGTGATGTAAAACATAATTTATAATTTATGTTCAGGTGATGGCTTAGAAGAAATCCCCAAACAGTCGGGTTTTTTTTGCATTGGTTAAAAACTATGATTACTGAATTTAGGATTTCCAGTGATTACTGAATTTAGGATTTCCAGTGATTACTGATTCAAAGAATTTTCACAGTTTCTGATCTACTGGAACCTTTGATTTCTGCTGAAAGAACAAAAATTCCATGATTTTGACCATTTTGGGGTTCAACGGTTTTTGCTTTTTTATTCACATGATGAATATTCTTATTATTATTCACAATTTGCACAATTTGTACACAAAAAGGTTTGGCTGCCTGTCCTTCATCATCATGTCGAAAATAACTAGAGCTGATATTTAAAGGAGCACGGTATGCTATCTCTTACCAGCATGACTGCCAAAGTAGAGGGAGCCACCTAGCAGCAGCAATACAAACTACAAAAAACCATTACAAAATGTACGTAGTACATCGGGTCCATGCGACAACGTAGTTAGTCCCTGGGGTTGGAGAGTGGCACGCAAGGCAATGGTGGCGCCGGCTGTCGAGAAAAAGTGACAATACAGGGCTCCTTTAAAAACCAGAGAATTTGAATCACGACAGTGCATCCAAACCTTAGTAATTTTCTAATATTTCTTGCAGTTAATATTTCAGATATCTAATAATGCATTTCTACCATTCTGGAGACTGAAGAACTCTCATTAAAAATCATTTGCCTACAAATAATTCTGTCAACTAGGAATGTTTTCTTGTCAACATTGTACAATTATCATACAAACCATTTCGAATCCTACGCTCAAATTTCCCCTTTATTGATGAGTTTCGTTAGTAGCCATCTTGAAAGTCATCGTCATGGTGATTTCCCCCTCTGGATGGGAGAACCAATCATCTGTCACTGTGGAAAAGAATTCCTATGGTGATGACCTAATTTTGGCAAGATGGCTGCCAGCAAAACTCACATTCCACTTTGGTGTGTCTTCTTGAGTTCATCATATGATGGTATAACTGTTAACTAAGTACTGGTAGTTGACACGGAACAAAAACAATTTTAACAAGGAATTCTTACCAAGGACCCTTCGAAGTCTGATGTATTTTTCAAAATTTCTGAAAACTTGACTTGTATTTCATGTCATCAAAATTTCAAAACTATACCAGCTGAAAGATCCTCTAGGGGGCACTTTTAAAAGAATACCAATGTTGGGGATTATTTTGCGAATTCTCAAGGGGTGAGCAGGTGGATTGATGCAGTGTTATCCCAGAACAGCTAATACAAGATTTTCCCTTGGCCTCTAGTTGGTGCATTGGTCCCATCATCAACATCGTTAAGTCGCATAGGCCTATGATTGGTCGGGAAATACGAATATGCCCACCAGATCTAACTGCGCATGTGCAGTTTGCAAGAAATCCAACATAGCAGGGGGCCATCGAAACAGTGAATACACCTGACCACTCATTGTTTTCGGAATTGGTCCTGATTAAACTCTGTGCAGTGTCATAATGAAGATATTGCTTTGGGTTGGTTGTTCAGTCTCTTAATAGTTTACGGCTAATTGAGATTTCTAATGTATAATCACATTCACTCATTCATGATATCTTGTTTCAGTTGGTAACATACCAGTACAGTTATTCTGATTCTGTGTTATGCTGGTGGGGTTTTGTGATGAACGAATCAGTAAAAATGACATTTCCTTTTACAGGGCCCTGTTGGGTGTCATGATCTCACACTCAACTTGTCTTTCTTGCAGAAAGTGACAATGATCATCACCGTCGTGGACTATGATCGCATCGGCACATCAGAGCCAATCGGCCGCATCGTTCTCGGCTGCAACTCCTCTGGCACGGAACTGCGTCACTGGAGTGACATGCTGGCGAATCCCAGGCGCCCGATCGCACAGTGGCACACCCTGCAAGAGATGCCTGAAAAGTGAAGAGGCCAAGCTACTTAACGAAATCAAATTAAGGGGTTCAAGCTTGAAGTCAGAAGGTTCAAGCTTGAAGATTGAACTCCGGATTCAAGCTTGAAGATTGAATGAGCCTTCTGGGCTTTCGTAGCATTGTCATGATGCAGCAGAATGGCTGGCAATGGTTTATGTCGTGACGCTATTTTTATAAAGGGAAAATGTATTACCACTTATATGTGCGTCAACGTTTCGGTTAATACCAGGACGTCGCACCATAGGTTGTAACATCAAAATATGGCTGGCACTTTTAAGTGTTTAACAAGGAATTCTCAGCAAGGACCCTTCAAAGACTGAGGTATTTTTCAAAATTTCTGAAAAACTGCCTTTTATTTCATGTCATCAAAAATTCAAAATTATACCAGCTGAAAGATCCTCTAGGGGCACTTTGAAAAGAATACAGATGTTGGGGATTAATTTGCGAGTTCCCAAGGGGAAGCAGGTGGATTGATGCAGTGTGTCCTACACCAGCACTGGGAGGATTTTCCTTTGGCCTCTAGTTGGTGCATTGGTCCCATCAACCTGACCACTCATTGTTTTCAGAATTGGACTTTCTGTGCAGTGTCATAATGAAGATATTAATTTGGGTTGTTCAGTCTCTTGATAGTTTACGGCTAATTGAGATTTCTAGCGTATAATCACATTCACTCATTCATGATATCTTGTTTCAGTTGGTAACATACCAGTACAATTATTCTGATTCTCTGTTATGCTGGTGGGGTTTTGTGATGAATGAATCAGTAAAAATGACATTTCCTTTTACAGGGCCCTGTCAGGTGTCATGATCTCACACTCAACTTGTCTTTCTTGCAGAAAGTGACAATGATCATCACCGTCGTGGACTATGATCGCATCGGCACATCAGAGCCAATCGGCCGCATCGTTCTTGGCTGCAACTCCTCTGGCACGGAACTGCGTCACTGGAGTGACATGCTGGCGAATCCCAGGCGCCCGATCGCACAGTGGCACACCCTGCAAGAGATGCCGGAAAAGTGAAGAGGCCAAGCTACTTAATGAAATCAAATTAACTACATAATGTTTAATCAAAACTTAGACATATACACAAGACAAGATGTCTATGAAATATGTCTTGAACAACTTTGTCTTAAGTTGTGGTGTGAACGCAATATGAGATTAATGTGAACTGATTTATCAATCAAACAGACTTATGTAGTAGATGATCAATTAATGACAATTAATTATTATATCATGATTATTCACTCTTAGCCATAATCATCACAATAATGTAAATTTGAATTTGGGCTGGTTGAGAAATGACAGCTGTGTCTGTTGGCTGCTAGGCTTTGTTTCTGAATGAGGTTCATTTTATTCTAGAGTGTAGCATTTCAGATGTTTTGTTATAGAGTCAGGGTGATACTATTAGGTGTTGAGTTGACATCTGCAAAAGCGCTAATTGCTGAGGATTGATTTGTGAGTGAAAACCGAACATCCTTCAGTGTAGGCCTATTATCACTGTGGCTCTAAAATGAAAGTCTGAGGTCGTCCTAGAGTAGGTGCTTAAAGAGTGGGGCCTTAAAATCACATTAGGTCAGTTTTCTGAAGCTGAAAGCTAAGGATATACACTCTTTCTGAAGGTGTCATTTTCTTGTCTAGTTGGATGAGGTTTGGCAACACCAAACGGGAAGGAACTACCGCTTGTTTTGATCTGTCGATTTCTTGCACGGTTTGACAGTGTCGAGTCATTTATGAAGTGACGCCATACATGTATAAAATTACGTCATTGAGCACACTGCCGAAATCTTAACTTATTGAAATGTATCTTACTGTATAGTAGGCTATCATTTAATCGCCAGGTGAAATAAACTTTTTCAAAGGAAAGAATGTAATCAGAAAGTTGAATATCGGGGCGGATGGCCATCGGCGGCTGTAGCCGACCTTCAAAGGATTGTTGGCCATACAATTTTAGGCGAAATGAACTTTCACTGATTGGGGGGGACCAACTGATAACCAGATTGTTGAGTTTAGGGATGCATGGCCATCAGCATTCATTGCTGCCCTTTAGAGATGTGGATGCTGTCAGCTGTTATGGGGGAAATGGACCTCCACTGAAGGGAGGGACCCGATTGATAATCAGATACTTGTTATCGGCTTATTTCCTTGTAGGCGACATATAGAGTGAGCCATCATCAACGCGTGGGTTGGCCGGGATGAACATTTGTGCAAGTTAGGGGTAGGGATGCGGTGGCTGTTCGTTGCCACCATTAAGACAGCATGTCTGAGGGAGATGAACTCGAATGGCTAACTATGAGTCACCACGTTTCATTCTATCATCACTTTACTCTCTATGTTAAACTTTTATTGTTGCACATTACAAATGTATGTCACATCTACAGTTAGGCAAAAAAATATTGTATGGTCTTCAAAAGTTAGTGCCAAATTGTGCAAAGAAACCAAAATTTTACACCATTTTCAAGAAACTGCTTGAGAGGACAAAACACTTGTGTGTTATGAATAAAATTAAGGCAACTTTTTTCTTCCCAGACACCAAGCTTAGTCACAACTTTGTTTTTGTGTAGCAAATTTTGACTCAACTGTACTTAATTTAAATGGCATGGTTTGAAGGATTTTTCATTGAAGAACTTTTGAGGAGTATATGGCCACATTAACCATCATTTCTTCTTTCTCGTTGTCAACGACCTGCGAGTAATCGCTCAGAAGTGAAATGACTCCATCTTCGTATTTGATTTCTATCACACCACCACCTGGTGTCAATTTAAATAAAAATGTTTGGTAAATCATCCATAAAGTAGGCCTCCAAGTGTACTAGGCATCAGTATCTTTCTTTTATGCAGTGGTACTTACGGGCTTGGATGGATGAAATGCCAATTTCATCTCTGATCAAGAAATCAACATTCCTGACACTTTTTTCACAAGGGGTGCATGACTTGTAGGGAAAATAGGAAAATACGCTTGATGTGCTATCAAGTCGTGTGTAATATTGCATTGTTGTACTAGCATACACAAACTGTCTTATTCAGTGGCTAAATCACGCTAAACTTCCTCAAACGCAGGCGTAGGAATAATATAATAGTAGGATTTTAATGTCGATGTGCTAGTCTAGTTTCCTCACTTCTGCACCCATGCCTGGGTTAGCCAAGGAAGTGCATGAAACTACTCTGTATTTATTTCAGTGGGGTAGGATTAGCTTGCACCTAGGTCAGTCTGATGTCGTCATGGCAACAGATTTTTCTTGGTACCATATCGTTCTTCAATGTGCAATATTGAAATTGTAAATTTTGCTGTTTATGAATCTAGTACTGATGGCAAATAGTGTATGTATAATAAGCCTTTATTCTGGGATGGGAGTTGATTTGAATAAATGGTACGAAGGTCATGCCCCCTTCCTTCTCCTTCTAACGTCGAGAACGGACCCTGACTCGATCCTTAAAAGCTGTACCATTTGTAGCAGGAAACCGATTCTGTGTTTTAGAAATGAACTGTCCCCTTTCTTTGGATCACAAGGTGCATGTATTATATAGACTAATAACCACTGTGTTGTTGTGATGATAACTTCATGTACATAGAAATTTATTTTTGAGGCGTTGTTTTGCGTTCTAGTCCAAAAGTGTGTGCTGGGAGCCTGACCTTTTTGTGATATATGTAAATGTTTGTCAGACTCCCAGGATGCCCGTCAATGGTAAATTTATTATACGACACGGCTTACGTTGTGTGAACTTTTCCTGGTTTGGGTAATGATTGATAGGACCTCATTTCATTGTCGAAGTCTCAATGTTAACCCCCCTGTTTTCACTGTGATTGGTATTCTTTTCTGAAGTGGAACAGTCCATTGAATGGTTAAGGGGGGTTATCATTCAGAAATCTACCACATTGTTTCATTTGTTCAGGTCATTTTGTGCTCTTCAACATACGTTGTATTCATAACTTCAAATGAAAATATTTAAAAGAATGTTTCAATAGTGTTTTATCATGCTAAATCTGATATTTTGATGTTTTAAATAAAATAGGTATAATTGATTGGAGTATGAATTGAATTGATTCAAAGATAAAAAAATTGACTTTCACTATGAAAATGACTTCACTAAATCTAAAAATTAACTTTCACTATGAAAATGACTTCACACTAAATCTAAATTAATGGAAAGTCATCAAATGTTCTACGATGGCAGAAACATCTTAATCTGGACTCTTCACTGAAATGTAACAACTGCTGATGAGGCGACCGGCAGATGAGTTGAATAAGAAAGACTCCTTGACTTCTATCCCAGCTTACTCCTTTATTCACTGATTTCTTCCTCAAAATTTCTATTGCTTTGTGGCATCTTCTGTTTAAAGCCCACCTACTAAAATTTTCTCTGTCGTATCTGCAGTTTTTTCTGATTGTCTATGACGTCATTGTGTGTACAGCTCCTGTTGTAAATATAAAATGTGCATTATTGTTAACCAATTATAATAAATGTGGATGTGTGCCGTTTCCGAACTTTCCTACGTGGACATTCATATGACGTTTTTTATTGTGAGTACTAGGTCTTGAACCACACATACCCCAGTTTTCCATGAGCCAGTTTTCTGTGAGCCAAATTCAGCCAAATTTCTGGAATACGTTATGTATGGCAAAGAAAGAAGTAAAAGCAATGGGCACTAGTAATTGAGAAATGGAGTAAGAGGGAAATATATAGGTGATGTTTTCTTTTGGAGAGTCACAAAGGTAAGGATGTTTGTTTTATTGTGGTTTTCAGGGGTTTCATCAGTATGTGTAAAAGTTAACGTGTAAAGCCCTGTTTAAACCATGTATGCATGTGTCCACGTCATGTCACACAAGCAATAGTTTTTTTGTATCATACAAGTTTATATCATTCAATATTAAGCTGTGATAAGTGGTAGAGATGTATCTGACACTGCCTGTACCAAGGGTGAATTCAGGAACGTAAGATGTTTCAAAGAAGCCTGGCTTGGCCAGTTCTGAACATCAGTGGAGTTGGGTGCAGGTGAGGGCAAGTGTGATAAGGCTAACAAGATGGTGAAGCAGATTCTGCCTCTGTTGACTGGAGTGAAAAGTGTGTTTTGAAAAAGTAAATACTGGAAAATCATGGTCGCTTTTGGTGGCACTTCTGGACAATAGGTCGTATCAGAAATAAAAGACTAACAGATGCTTACTTCAGATTTGTACAGCATTGCCTAGTGCATTTGTATTGCAAAATTCAAGTAAAAGCATTTACTAGTCTTTATTCATATGACCTATATGAATAAAGACTAGCAAATGCTTTTACTTCAAATTTGTACAGCATTGCCTAGTGCATTTGTATTGCAAAATTGAAGTAAAAGTATTTACTAGTCTTTATTCATATGACCCATTGTCGTGGAATTCATCCCGCTAAAACACAATAATTGCCTGAAACATGACAGGACTTTGTAGGCCTAACGCGCAGGGTGTACCGGTACCGGTACATGTAATAACCATACCTGGATTTTTTTGTGGTGACCGTAGAATTGTTGTAATATTTTCTAAACCAAAAACAGCACTCACATGAATGAATTTCAACTATTATGTAATAAAAAAGTCACAAAAAAATTAACTCTTGCAGCACCATGCAGTCACAGAGGCAGTCACTTGTTTCATACGCATGAAAACGACTATGAAATGTGGTCCGATTTTTGGTCATTACACCATCTGGTTGAGTTGTATGAATATAGCAGGGATATATTGTATCCTCATATTTACTATTATTTCATTTTTCTCGACCATTCCATGCTAAGTAGTCCATGAGCCAGGCCGATTTTGACGACCAAATTCGTGACCAGATCCAACATGGATATTTTCTCAGTCTGATGTCTGAGGTGTCTGAAGTGAAATCACCCGGCGTCATGGACATTTCAATTCAGTAGCTTTATACCCCTAATTAACATTCTTAAAATCGTTCATTGAATCCCACTGCAAAAACTATACAGACTTGTATACACATCCAAGTGACTATATACAACTAACTTTTTTCTCGCCGGTTTCAGACCATAATTAGGGGTGTGAAGCTATTGAATTGGAATGTCCATCACGTGATTTCATACACCTCAGACATCAGACTGGTGAAAAACCCATGTTGGATCTGGTAAATTGGTGATCAAACTGCAAAATTTTGGGTCTGGCTCATGGACTAAAGGTTCAGTATTTCCACCAGGGTTTCTGCCTGAGTTGTGTTTAATGAACCCACCGTGCATCATGCTTGTCTGATTCTTTATGACTTTTCTGCACAAAACTTTTGAATTGTACTTCTGGGGAGAAAGGAACTACATAGGTTCTTTTGGCCGTGGAAGAATCCGTGTTTTCCCAAGGATTGGAATTTCGTAAGTATGCTTCTCTCAGATATGCCATAGGCATAAATAAAGGGCGGCAAAGATTTCAATTTCCGATGCTGTCATTCTGCATGAATCGTTTCTGTTTTTGCTCTTTTCCGAATGAACATTTTCTGTTGTCAAATTCTTGATGATCAGCAATCACTCTGAAAGGGTAAAGTGCCGTGGCTCCTGGTGGGAATACTGCAGCAAAAGAACAACTTGCCTTTTGACAAACGAGGTCAAGGTCACACTGGTTGACAACCAAATGTCAAGGTCACATTGGCCAACCAAATGTCAAGGTCGCATCAGGTGACATCCAGATGTCAAGGTCACATAAATCATCAGGTGTCATTGATGTTCAGTGATAGCTGTTGATAGGCATGTTTGTGTTCGAGCAATGCATTGAATACATTTGTATCATGTGTATTTATTGCCTTGTGTAGGACCGTATCATCTTGGTGTTAATAAATTGTTGTCTATACCAATTTGTTGTTTCTAAATTATCTTATGCGGTGATTCTGGAAGCCTGCAAGTCATCCGTCCCGAGCGCGCCGTCGAAACGAGCCATTGAATNCGCAAACCTGACGAAAAACGAAGTACGAAATACGAAATTGGACGTCATATCCATGACGTAATGTATTTCAGGAAATGGTTGGTACCACAAATGTCCCTCATGCCAGTGCGTCTTTTAGCATGTCATGTAAGATCGAAAGAGTTATGGTGCATCTTGAATTTTTAAATTTGCAATTCGTATCAACGAAGTGGAAACGAAAGATAAATTTCAAAGTTTAATATACACCGTACCTCTGTCGTTACAACGTCACACGCTAAAAGACGCTCTGCAGCAGGCGATATTTGTGGTACCAGCCATTTACTGAAATACATTACGTCATGGATATGACGTCCAATTTCGTATTTCGTACTTCGTTTTTCGTCAGATTTGCGAAAACTCCCTACTATTGTGTCGATAAAAGGAGCCAGTTGACGATGTTCGCAGACAAAGTCTTTCACACGACATTGTACGTTCTCCCATACATGTGTAGGCCTACATGTGCACGGACGTGCGGTTACACAACAATAGGGAGTTTTCGCAAAGCCCCAGAAACGCCAACGCGAACGCCAAACCCATTGTTCGATGCCACGAAGAGAGCACCGAACAAAAGGACAGACGTTCGCGTTGGCGTTTCGGGGACTTTGCGAAAACTCACTATCGACATCGCCACCCCGAGTCGACCATTCATTAGTCCATCCCCTCATATTTCGCCGCGGAAGTCATGTAGGATCAATAAATTACGCTGAAAGGGTAAATGTCGTCCTGGGTATATACAAAGATTACCCAGGATCTCAGTCTTCAGTAAAACAATACCCTGGGTGTAGTTTCGGTAACCGAACATCACCCAGCATCCGCAATCAGTGCCTAGGAACGAGTCCTATTTAGAAATCCCGTGAAATCTCGCGGTCTCGCGCCGGGATACTTGTTGAGTTTTACTGTTCATGACAATTCTTCAAGGCGGTCACGTCACAACGGGCGAGACAACCTCGAATCCATGTGTCATACTACGATGCTGGGTGATGTTCGGCTACCGAAACTACACCCAGGGTATTGTTTTAGTGAAAATTGAGATCCTGGGTAATCTTTGTATATACCCAGGACGACATTTACCCTTTCAGCATAAATTACGGTAAATGTTTTGGTGAGAGCGTTTTCTCGAACAGCTGCTCGAACAATGCTTTGGGTAGGAACGTTGCCGATGAGGAAGTTACAGAGTTACAATTCCTTTTGATTACTGTAACTGAAATATGAAACGGCAAGGACGGAAAGGCCGCCTGGAAATGCTCAAGTGATCGTCGGTCCTTAATGAGACTGAAGAAATGGGAAGGAGGGGAGGCGGAGGAGAAGTGACAATGCACTGTATGCCAAGCAGTTTAAGTGCATTCGACTGAAAGTAACGTTTACATGTATGAACTCAATTCCCTACTTTCGATTCGGTATTATGGTACATGTAGCAATCGATAGACAGAGCTTGAACTCAGAACGTTATGTTGGCACCTGGATGCTCACATCCAGACAATATCACTGGTCAGGACGACAGGTCTAAATATAGCACCGAAATCGTCAAAAAATGATTAGGCCTTAGCATGCATCACTGCGTAAGATGCTGACCTGTACCAAGATGCTGCTTTCTATCACACGCCTTCAATCTTGCTCACAGAATAGACCGTCGCATGACTTTCATCTGCAGAGTACACCGATCACACCGAGTGAAACTACGTGATAGCAAAAAGAGACGACCGTGTATTTCAAAAGCCCAAAGGTACGAAGCATTGATTGACAATCGAATGACAAACTGAACTAGATGTAATTACCACTGATCGTCTGCTTCTCGGAATTTGACGTTTTCAACTGAAATTTGATTTTTTTTGCCGAAGGTAGAATCAAGATCGCGTTTCTTGCCGAAAAGAAATACCTAGGTAACTGGTGAACAAGGCTGCTGGTACAATAAACGTATATAAAGACGGTCAAAAGTCACCATCCTTGTGTGTTGGTTCTCGCAGAAGTCGGCGTAGGAAAATTTGAAGACCACACCGAAACGAACACAGGGTACACGTCAGGATTTTTTGACTCAAAAGAAGCCGAATGTGACAGATTGATCCACTGGTGCTGCCAAAAATGATGAATGGGCCAAATATTTGGGTTTATCAAATGTTCTTGTCAATTCTCTATACCGCATTACATAGATATCGCCTCCATAGAGAAATACGTTGGCCTCTATGGGTAATGTTTTGGAGATAAGATGACTGATTCCAAAGGAAATGAAGCAAACCAAACGAATGGTTCACGCAAATGAATCATGAAATTCGTCCGTCGCTTATCAAACTTCCCGGTTGTAATCCGTGGTGTGGAAGCGTTCGTTTGGAAGAAAGACTTGTTAAACCTCAACAGCTGCGTATACTAAGTTCATTCGCAGATTTCCAAGGTGTCTAAGGGAATGCCAATGGCTTGGAATAGCCTGTAAGTCAGCAACAGGTGTCACTGAAAAAGCAAGCCAGAGTAAAATAATTTGATGTGTTCAACATCTTGAGGTCAGTATCATTTTAAAAGCATTAATGATGAATCAATCTCATGTACAAGAGAGCGGGTAATAATGTAAAGTGCAATGAGCAGTTCAACTCTTATTATTAGGCCTATTATTATTTTTGTATTACACGATGTCGTTAGGTAGTCAATATTAGGGAGTTTAAGAAATCAAACGATAAACGTTAACTTTACCACAAAGTTATTTTTCATACTGCGAATTCACCACAATATATTATTGCATTTTCGGTACAAAAATAACGTTGTAGTAAAGTTAACGTTTATCGTTTGATTTCTTAAACTCCCTATTGTTAGTATAGGCATTTCAATCTATCATACATGTACATGTATCAGATGACCCATAGTCATGTCTAAGCGCAAAAGATGAGTATCACACTTTGACTTAAGTATGTTTATGAATATGGACCCATCAGGAGTCAATTATTGATTATCAATTATCAAATAAATTATCAATTA